>JBAHVQ010208410.1:0-12374 GCA_036872915.1 Nanipora kamurai
ACAATTATTGAACTCGGCTTTCGCAAAATATCGTGATTTATCAGTGGCTCGCTGATCAATTATTTGCCTCTGCCTTCTTTGCCATCGGCAAATAATTGATCTGCTCGCCACTGATCTGCTCAACCTCGTCCAATAATTGTATATTATACGTAAATGTCAGGTAAAAAAAAATATTAGAATTTTGTTAGTTTGAATAATCAAGGAAAGGTCTAACATGGTTGGCTGAACGAGGTAGTAAAAAGGCGGGAGATTAATCAAGCCAAGATTTCTCGTGAAAGGAAAAAAAAATGTTAGAGAACTGGGGTCCCTGGGGGAACATATGGCTATGCCATCAATTCGCTCATAAAGCAAACCATAAAAATAAAATGGCAAATTTTCACCCAATAATTTATAAGCTTAATAAATTGATCGCGAGAGAAATTTTGAAATTGTGTAGAGTAAGAAAAAAGTTTGTTAATAACAATCTCGACGGTTTTATCTGAAGGAACATTAGTAAAAAGAGACTTGATATCAAAACTGGCCATGACTAAATTATCCGTGTTAAAATCTAAGTTAAGTTATAAGATAAAAGAAAAAGAGTCGCTTACCATACGTAAACCGTCAGAAATTGAGCGAAGGAGAGGAACGAGGAATTTTGAAAGATTGTAAGAATGAGTTCCGTTGGAAGAAAGAATGGGTCTAAAGGGGACATCATTTTTGTGCACTTTGGGTAGCCCAGGATGAGAACCAGAAGGGAATAGTAGATGGTAGGCAGAATCGGATGAAAATCGTTCTTTTCTTAGTTCTCGAAGAAAATTCTTGACTTGGTTCACTCGTTGGATTGAGATCTTAACTGGATCTTTGTGAAGTGGTCGGAATTCAGTGGTGTCATAAAATGGCATCCATCTTTTTAAAATAATCAGCTCGGTCGATGTTAACGACTGCATTACGTTTGTCCGGTTTCGTAATCAAAATAGTCTTATCGTTCTGTAAGTTCTGTAAAACATTCAATTCCTCTTCAGAAAACATAAAACTAGGGCGGGAGTAACTCTTCAAACCAGAAAGGGCGATATCTTTAAGCTTTGTTGTGAATATAATTGCCCAGCAAATAATTTTTAAAAAAGGAATAGTGCGCGCAATAAGTATTTTTTTATTACAGCTAACGCCATGTCACTTTACACGTAACATCGTCAGGCATATGTGAATGCAGGTTTTCAGGTCTTAAATATCTTAAAAGATTACAAAAATAGATGTGACAGCATAGAGGGATTAACGAGAAGGAAAGGCAGCAGAAAGTAAGGAAATGTGTTAAAGAGAGTCAAAGGATGGGAAGTCAGAACAGCATTTAAGGAAAAGATCTGATGTTGAGTTGAGAGAAGGATTTATTTTGGCTATTAATAAACTTTCTCTAATAAGGAAGTCTAATGGTCAGTTTGTCTCATGTGCGAGAGAACGCTTGATAATGAAGAGGGGGAAATTTTGTCACCCGTGTAGGCCGAAATAGCCATATGTTCGCAAATCCTAGTTTGTAAAGACCTGGACACCTGTATTCACATATGCTCTGAGATTAAGACCTGAACATCTGTATTCGTATATTCATATTAAGACCTAAACGCCTGTATTTATATATTTGCATTAAGACCTGATGGTGTAAAGCGACGAAGCGTTAGCTGTAATAAAAAAAGTATTTATTTCTTTACTCACGAATCGTAATGCGTGCGCTATGCGTTTTTAAAAAAATATTTGCTGGGCAATTATATTCATAACAAGGCTCCGTTTTCTCCAGGTACCTCTGTGGCAAGGCCCACATGGAACTGATCGCGGACCCGACATACGACTTAAACCACCCAAGAGTTTCTTGCTCAATACCGTAAAATTCGACTTTTTGTAAAAGTATGCTGTGATCAGTGGTATCAAAAGCCTTTTTGAGGTCAAGAAATACAACCCCATTTAATAGCCCATTATCGATATGTACTGCCCAACTATTTGTTGCCTCAGTTAGGACAGTAAGCGTACTATAAAGTGATCTGAATCCAGATTGATGAGATGCCAATGAATTGTTATCATTAAAATATAAGAACAATTGATAATAAACTATTTTTTCAAGTATTTTTGCAACTGTCGGAATTACTGAAATTGGTCTATAATTATTCAGATATATATATATATATATAGAGTGTTTGATCTGATTTCCAAACACCGAGAAGTGAGTTGAAAAACGAGACGATAGCCAAGTTTTTTAATCAACCTCGGGGTGTTTAGAAATCAGATTAAACACGACTTTCGAGTGTTTGATATGGCTTCTCAAACGAATCCGTATTTAAGGACAAAATCGGGTTTAAAATTGTCGAAATTTTATGCTAATTAAGATCAAAACCAAACGCCGTCTCGATACTGAGAAATAATATTACTAGACGAAAATATATGGATAAAACCTTGTCAGATTGTCCAAGAGTTGAGAGTGCGATGGGACAAACCACTTTTAGGTTTGCTGGTGGCAAAGACTGGAATTCTTTACCGGTATGTTCAAGAGAACCTATATCATTTTATCGTTTTAAGCAAAGTCTAGATGAACATCTTTTAGAAACCGATATTAACATCCACAATTGTAGTTTATAGGATTTTTTAATATAATTCTAATTAGGAATATTAATTGTATTTTCTTAGTTTTGAATACTGTCCATCATGTTAATACCAGCATATTAGGTGAAAGGATTTTTCAACAGTTTAAGTAAAGTTATTATTATTATGATAATATATATTATCATAATATATATATATATATATATATATATATATATATATATGTATATACCAAGCTACTGTAACCACTCAAGACAACAAACCGACACAAACATATATTGGATTAACAGAAAACTCATTCAAAACAAGATTCGCCGACCATAAAACTTCTTTTAACAACTACAAGAAACGTAATTCTTCTGAGCTGAGTAAACACATATGGGACTTGCAAAACAGCAATGTAAATTTCACAGTTCAATGGAAAATATCGAAGAGAGCTAAAGCTTACAATCCCGCTTCAAACATATGTAAAACCTCACATGTCTATGCTCAATAGACGTAATGAGCTAATTTCTACATGTAGCCACGTCAAAAAATCCCTTTTAATTAACATTCAACGAACTTGATATTTTAAATCTGGTACTTCCGCTAAGTGTTACCAAGTCTGTTAGTAATACAGTCAATCACATTCATGAATAGGATATATAACGGCTTTTTTGTGTTATAGGGAAAGCAAACCAGTTGGTGATTTTGAAACATTGTCATTGACCTTGCCGAAAAGGTATGTAGGATGAATTTTTTGGTTTCCAAATAAACTTCATTCACATTTTTTATAGGTTACCAATTAATTGAGAATCAATTTTGATTTATTCCTTTGTTTTAAATTGGTTCTCCAATGAAAAATCCACCTGCTATTTTTTGAATAATCTTAAAGTATTCACCTAATCATGTAATGATGCGACGTTTCATCTCGTTTGAACGTTTAAAGTTTCAAATTTTGATTCCTCCATTAAATTGGCAGAACTTAGCAAGGCTGATTAAAAGGCAGGCTTTGATGTCATAGTCTCAGCAACAAGTCAGAGCCAAGCTCAATAAGGCTATGACATCAAAGGAGTCCTCGATTCATTCCATCCAAATCCAACCTGCTTAATGGTAGTTTATAAAAATTAAACTTTACACTTAAGTTTCAGCGTTTATTCAAACGGATTTTGTGATGAAACTCCACACCATTTCTAACTGCAATCATATTTTTAAGGTAGGGGCACACGAGGTATCAAATCGCTAAGACATCTCGTACTGCGATTGGCTCTCTAAGGAGTTTGTCATTTAGGCTTGTTGCATAAATTCTTCACACGAAGGGACACGTCGCCGGGACAGAATTTTGTTTCCATGACAAACTTTTCAAGAAGTGAACATGAGTCGCGTACATGTCTGCGACTTCACGTCTCGTGTGTCCTAACTTTAAGATTATCTTAAAAAATTGAAAGCGAATTTTTCATCTGAGAACCACTTCAAAAGATGATATATAAGTTATGTATGAACAGTAATTTTTCATCGTAGAAACATAGTTAAATCTAACATTGTTTTGCTTTACATTGTGTAAAACAATAAATTTTATCATTCAAATTTTATTTTAGAGAAGTGCAATTATTTATCGTAGAAAAAACTTTGCGGTTAGCACAAAGATATTCTGATGGAAGGCAATCGACAAGTTTTCTGTTGGGATCAGTCTATCCAAAGACAGGTAAATTAATGTCAACTTAACGTGGTAGGAATCTCAATTTCCTGAAGCAAGTTACATGTTAAAAGAACTGCGATTAATAGGTGTTGTTCGTCGGAATATCAAGCGACTTGCTGTCTCTGATGAACACGAACTAGAGCGGCCAATTTGGCCACAAGGTCTTACTAACTTGAGTGAGTTTCTTGGGAATGCATGTTCGTTGGCGTTATACACACGGCCGTTTGTTTTCGTAGTCTACATATTTCTACTTGTTTCTTAAGGTTTCGGGATCACCGATGACAAAGAGCACTTTTTGCTGACGTTATTTCCTCGCCACTAAACTTTATTATAAGTAGAGGGCTGTCTACCAATCAAAAAGATAAGCAAACGAATGACAGATATGGGACCTTTTCGGACGTCAGTTTCTGTCCTCTACATGGTCATTCGCGTCTAAAGGATCGCATAGGGTACGAATCTGACGTACAGAAAGCTTCCACGTTGCCCATTTTTGGTTCTGTTACTGGTCCAATCATTTTCTCAGACTTCCAGTTGTTGTAGAGTTCCGAGGTTTTTGCTTTCTGTCATTTTGCAATGAAGACGTCAGCTTATGTCGCCACTTGTTCTCTTCTCCATCGTTGACACGTTGCCAACATGAATTTTAAAAATGTAATCTCTCGTATGGGTGACCCCTGATGTAAATCAGCTGTTGATGCTACAAAGTACATATTTTTCTATGGTCAGCAATGTACGTGGGAATAAGTGGCTGAAACGAGTGATTTGCCAGGAGAAAAATTTTTTCTGGAACTTGATGTGTATTCTAGGGATATATTTTAAATAAAATTAAGCAAGTAATGAATCAAGATAAAAACTACTGGAAACCTGAAGCGTGTCATGTTGCTGTAAACCATTGTCTAACGACTATTTCAAGAAGACAGAGAATAAACCATAGTACTAAAAGTAGCATCTTCGAAATTAAAATAGTTGGATTTATGCTTTCAAATTCAAATTGTTTGCGGTGATTGCTGTAAATGTGGTTGATGGTTTGAGTTAAGTTACTGATAAACAATACCCCTTACAATAGAAATTGATGTATTATCATTTCAATGTCAAAAGTCTTCATTGACTCATATCTTGTTTTCAAGATGCTATTTTTCCATTTATTTTTTATTCTATACTTCATTTTGCCATATATTGAAGGTTTGATTCTCACTAAAGTCAGATGAAATTGCATTTACTGCCACTCTTACAGAAAAAAGTTTAAATAAAATTTTTTCAAAGAATTCTGTTAAAGTGCATTTAATTAGTTCTTAGTTGTAATGTAACATCTCCAGTCTATGCCCGGACGCCCCAGCAAAGGGTTGTTCAAATTTCGATTAATTTTATTAAATTTATCGTATTGTAACTCTTTTTGTTATTAAATTAATCCTAGAATTTCTCTTAAAGAAATTTAATATAAATAAATTTCTTATAGCTGAAGGAGGCGTATGCTTTGGAGTTGACAGATTTGATCCTGGGAGAGAAGTAAAAGAAAAAACAGGTAGTTAGTTGCTAATTAGTAATTAATGTTAACGTTTGTCAAGCTTAGATTCTCAGAAAAAATGTCTGAACCACAAATGGGGAACGAACCAGCAAATTTCTGATTTGCGAAGACTTGTATCCTTTTTGACGAATGCTGCGCAAACGGTAGTATCGATTCGTCAGTTATTTTGAATCGATTTTATTATTATATTTGGAAATTCTAGTAATTGTGAATGTTTTGAATTAAGATTTTCTTGTTGTCGATCCACGATTACTGACACATTCAATGTGGACGTTTTCTTTTTTATTTTAAATGACCGTATGGTGCACGGAGACTAGAGCTGGATCATTTGCCACGGACCAGAAATGAAATATTAACATTCTCAAGGAGGCTCCGTTTAAATTTTTTACTTTAGCGTTGTTTGATTAGTGTGGTCTGCATTTATGTTCGTTTCTATCTCTCTATCCGACAATATTACTGTTTACGCATGCGTATACGCCATATTTAGTGTCCAATGCTCTATTAATAATGGCTTTAGGGAACCACATTCGAATATTTTTTTTTCGTAAGTAGTCGGGATTTACATCCACTCGATTATTGATCAGGAAGTCAAAATTCAATACAGCACTCGCATAGTATTTAATTGCTCGTTACCTGTCAACCCCATGGACTCAACGAACGTTTTTCTTCTATAGAACCGCACAACTTTTTGTTTTAAGCATGGTAGTTAGAAACATTAACTTACGCACTGCTTTCACTTGTTTCTGTAATCATTTTTACCAAATACATATTTCTATTCCCAGGGGTCTTTGGCGATTTCTCCCGGTGCCAGATAAATGATCTTTGAAACATTAGATTACTTCTACATAAGTTCGGCAATCTACCAAACTTTTAACTTCTACGTTGTTTTAAACAGTCTACGTAGCATTCTGTTTTTACACCTTGGACGTAAACACCGATAACACACTCACGCGGGTACTTTAACCGGTAATTATTAGAAATAAAAGATACACACATTATGTTTTCGAATTTTCATTTGAAAATATCTAAGTGTGTGTGTTAATTTTTATTTGTTTGTTAAAATGCTGAAAATATTTTACAGTTAGACACTGACATAAAAAATTTGAGTTGATTGCTCAATTTTGCATTGCGCATATTTCATGCGCATATTGAACAACAAATTCTTACGCTACACTTTCAAAACGGTGGCCGTTGTAAATCAATTTATTAGATTTAAGAATTGCCGCTTTTATAAACTTGTCGAGGTCGGGTGAATAAAAACGTCGAATAGGAAGAGGAAGCTCGGTGCGAGTATTACAGTAGTAGAATGTGGAAAGGCAGAAATACAAACGGCAAAGTTACTCGGGAGACGGATAGAGGAACTCGATTTTTCAAACTAATATTGCAGGTTTAGGGCTGTAAATCTAGAAGAAGGTCGGTGACTATACCCTTTTATTTTATAAATTTTTCCTTCTATGTATTTTATAAGTCATCAGAAACTGATTTAAATGTCAGTTGTACACTTTATAATATTTTTACTTTTACCATGCATGCTTGTAGAAATAACATGTCTGGGAATATGGAGAAGGACAACCTCTGAATGACAACAATGCATGTCAGTAGCTTTTTGTTTCCTAAAATACCATGTTTTCTTCTTTATAGTTACTAGATAGATATATTATTATTATTATTAACTCCAACTCGTCATTTGGTATAGTTGGTGCCAATGTGGAAAAAGGCGGTATTGATGGTACGTAATCAATCCCGAGTGATTCAAAAGACAATGCAACGGCGGTCATGTTGCTACCTCTTGCAATGGAAGTTAATGGGATTCTTCTGTTGAAGTTTTACCAACAATGCCGCCACGATGTCAGGTGCAAACGATCAGTATTGTGCTTGTCATCTTCTAAACGAGTTCGGTAACCCCAACTTTGTTTTTTAAAAATTATTGAGGAATTGCCTTGAAAGGATGTTTCGATCAAGACACTATTACATTCGTTTGAATAATTTATTAACAAAACTTAGAATAATGAAATAATAATTAGTAAAAAGCAAGATAAATGCGAGAATTCAGAATGATATTATAAACAGACGGAAAAGCAACCTGTTTGTTGAGCAGATATTGGTTCACGTACGGAATACCGTGTTTCTAAAAACAGTCTTTGATTTCAAAGTTCGCAGCGGTCAACAGTTTCGTCTTTTGGACTCTAAATTAATGTTATGGTTTGTTCGAACATAAAGTTGTGCCAAGACAGAATTCCTATATAAATTTCAAATTAGAAACTGCTCTTTTGTGTTCTTTAACTCTTGGTTGTTGCACTCGGCAGGTTCGGCTAATATGCACACAACCATATTCTTTGCAAACACCTACAACGACACCTGTTCTGCAATCACAGTTAAATTGTTCCTTGCGTTTCTTGAAAATTGAGCCAATAGTTTGACGAGTGTATGGGCAACTCTGATTCCATTCTTTTTAAGCACTTTCGTTATTCTTTCTCAAGGAATTTAAAGTAAGGAATTGTAATGAGTATATCCTTATATTCTTGATCGGAAGTCTGGTGGTTTTGACAATGGCTTAAACGATTTTACAGGAAGTGGGTAGCCGTTGACTAAAAGGATGCTAAAAATATGCTTGGCATATTCACTGGATGGTATATTTTTCGCGCGATCGTTTAAGGCCCGAGCGACTGAAGCTTGTGTTGTATAACTATTGGATTTCTAATATTAATTCTTGTTAACATTCTGACATTATACTGCTTTAACATTGGTGTTTTTAATTGATATTTTGGTCATGATATGAAGGGAATGATGAGTTGAAATTTAACATGAGACATGCAGTGTATGTCAACCAATTGTGATGATTGTTAATCTTCTCTCTGACCCTTCGGAACATGTTAAAATTCTTTGTGTAGACAACAAGAATAGAATTGCATATAATGCGTTTGGATGTTGGTTCCATGCTTTATACTTTTGAAAGTGACTTGGGAGTAAGTGAGAACGGCTAAAGCCATCCCGGGCCAGGATTCCATACCGTCCCAGAATTTATCACTGTACAGTGTTTTGCAGAACAGAACAGAACAGAACAGAGCAGAGCAGAACAGACAGAATTCGTTTACACACATATACATTATTTACATAAACTTTAAAATGAAGAAATAACATAAATAATTACGAGAAGTATTACAATAAAGTTCTAATAGAGTAGCACAGGCTTTCGAGCTAGCCACCGCCATGTATTTGCTTTGTATCTTTAAATTAAACTGCCGTGGTACGAGTGCTGTTGCTTGAGTACCGAATACCCTCAGAGTGTAAATGAATTATTCGAGTTTATGAATTGATCAAGCTTATGAATTATTAAATATTCACAAGTTTAAACCGCCGAGCACTGGAGTACTGTTTAGTTTTGAGTACTGCTCTGTAGAAGGTGCCGATATTCTCGTCCTCAGAGCCCTTTTACCATAAACTGATAAAGGTTCAACCTTTAACGCTAAAGAAAACGCTAAAAAACAAATATCACTGTCACCATAGTCACTGGCACTATCACCAGTAAGTTGCCAAAGTCGACTTTACTTGTTCAGAATTTTCCGTAGATTTCAAAAATTTTGGTTTGGAAAATCTAACAAGAAGTGAGCGAAAAATTCAAAGGTTGGCGAAGGGCACTGGTAAACTGTTTACTGGACCGTGGGTTTTTTTTTATGGGTTAACCAAGCCTGGAAATCGTGGAAATGGCTTTGCAGTTAACGACCCGATAACTAGCATAAAGAAAACGTCAAAAAATGAATTTTTGAAATAAAATTTTCATAGGTTTACCCTTTAACGCTCAAGAAAACGTTAAAAAATACGAAAAATTCTGACACAAATGTTGGTTTCGGGTTAAAATTCGAACAGAAAGTTAACGAAAATTTCGAAAGTTTGAGAAGGGCACTCGTGTCCAGTTTACAGGATCTTGAGTTTTCAGCACTTAATCTATTAATATAGCGTATCTGATTGGTCATTTAATTGAAGCCATATACTATGTATAGTTTGTGGAACACCACGTTTTATTTTAATGCTAACAAGTCGAAAGCTTAGCATTAAAATAAAACGTGGTGTTCCACAAACTATACATAGTATATCAATTATCACGGTGCAAAACTTAAAAGATTGATAATTGAAGCCAGTTTAACGGACCACTGTGTTAATTTCGTTAATTAAATAAACACAACAAACCCAAACAAACTGTAGTGTTCTATTATGGATTTAACCCGTCACTATTGCTGGAAAGAAGTTTTTTACAAGAAAATCAACACGTTTCTTCTTTTGGAATGAAGTCGGAGACAGATTTAGGAAGGCAAATATCTATGCCTGATAGGGAAAACAAGCAATCTGGAGATTCGAGATTCGAATTTTTAAAATTAAACGATCGACTTACCCAGTGCACATGTCGGTCCATAGGATGCCAACTTCATCGAAATACTCGTTGGATTTAAGCTATTTATAAAGAAACAAAAAAAAAAGAGAAAATGGGGAAAATAAGAGAATGTAAAATATGGGAAATTTTGACAGGTCTACTCAACCGTAAGCCGTAAGAAAACCCGATATTTGACATCTGGCCCCTCAAAAATTTCTTTATTTTCAGGTAAATATTATGAACAAGGATCTTCTACCATCTCCGAGACAACAGAACTCGCCAGACCATTGATCCGAAGTCTGAATTCAGTCGAACGATCTGACAATTTGAACTCTCCGGCAAAGGAAATTCGAACAAATTTAACACATTCACTTTGAAGAAAATTGCCCCAAATTTTGTTTTTCCGGTTGGGATTTCACGCGAACTTTTTTGTGACTTAAAAAAAGAGAAGCAATGTCAACAAAAATGTGTTTGCGATTTAGATGGAAAAATTCGTCGGAACTTTTCTGGGCTTTAAAATAAATTACGACTAGTTTTGAACATGGAATTCCTAAATGGCCAAGGTCGTTTTCACGTAAAATTTTGATCTCACAAGACTAAGAGCTTTTTCAGAAGGTCACTCAAATTGTATGCAAGCCTAGCACTATATACTTTACTGTCGTGACTTTGTTTCTTCTTTTATCTTATTCATGACGGAGCTATTTACGTTGTTCGAAATTAACCGCATTTTGAACTTAATATATTATAGTTATAAAATATAGTTAATAGCTTTGGAAGTTTAGGTTATAAAAAAACACCACATTTTGTTTGGTTCTCAATCCAAACACCTGAAAGTGATAAAACTCTTCTGTGAGAATCAGCTTACAGAAGAATGTCAAAATTGTCTTTTGTAGGTGATGGTCTTTCGAAATGTAAAGTACCAACGGCTATTGTTCCTGGGGATCATGTCATTCCAATCAAGGTGAAATGTTGAAATACAGCAAATTATTTAAAATTGATGTTAAGCTAGTGATATACTATATGAAAATTAAGCTTTCAATGTGAAATAAGTATTTAATTGATTAGAAATGGCATTTACTGCTTTTCCATATGTCACCTCGTTATTGACTGGCTCTTGCATCACAATATTGCACGCTAAAAGTGCAAACAGAGCACCTTGGCGTGCTCTGGCGAGACCTTGGCGAGACCTTGGCGAGACCACGCTCTCAGCGACGACCTTCGTAGCCCACTGGCAGAGCACTGCACTTGCTTCGCACGGTCGCTGGTTCGATTCCCAACCGGATCTCCTAGAATTGCATTTTTCGTAACTGGTCCTGCTTGGGCTTTTAAAAAGTGTACCATTCTGACACTCGAGAATTTCCTTTACCTTACGCAAATTTCATTTCATGTGATCGAGTGTAAATGCCCAATATTTCTTGAACACACCTTGGCAAAAACGGACAAACGATTACTAATGGTGTATTTTAGTTGGGTTGTAATTTACTGTCAGCATATAAATGCTTCTCATGATGGATGTGCATCATTACACTTTTCAAACAACTAGTCTACAGTGATTTTACAATTATTGTTAAAATGGTTCATGTGTTTGCAATCTCTTTCATAACTAGATTAAAAATGAAGCATTGGCTACAGCCGACTCTATCAGCCACACCAAAGATGAATTTACTCGATCTATTCAGGTAATTTAAACAAAATCTTTTATTCAAGCAAAGTTCCACTAAACAGAAAATGTTACCAAAAATTTAGCGTATGTTATAGCGCCTTTATACAAAAGTATAATTTATATGTTCCTGATCTTTAAAATTGTGTCGCCATTCTTTCAGGTTATAGTAAGCAAGATATGTGGAAAGGATTCCCTCACTTTGTCTCATATAATATCAGTAAAGGCGAATATCTATTGCTACAAGAAAGAAGATGAAGTTATTATACGTCTGCATTGTAGGTTGTTTTTATAAAATTTGTATGATTGTGAATTGCTTGATGTGATGCAATAGTCCAAGAGGATCTCCTGTTGAGATTTTAAAGCATGTGATTTAATGCTTCTGCAAAATTATCAAACGTCAAATTCCAAATTATGGCATTGACTATTTGAGTTCAATAAATGACCTTAGCAAATTTCGAGTAACTAGTCTTTCATAAAGGATAAAACAAACTCCGAACAATAGCGTCATCTTGATAACTCAAGATATGAGCTAAAATCAAGAGAGTTACAACGAAATTGTGATATTTCGTCTTTATTTCAA
>JBAHVQ010208451.1:0-12372 GCA_036872915.1 Nanipora kamurai
TGAAGATTCTCCCAGATGAAACAGGCTGTAGTGACTTTTTGAGGTTAGTGACATAATATATATATATATATATATATGTAAAGTTTGCCAGTGGATTTTTAGTTGCATACAAAACTAATTTTTGACGATGCACAAGTCTTATTATGCAAATACTTGTGCAAAATTGGAAAACTGTGGTTGGTTTTTCTTATGAGGAAATATTAAGGAGAGTAGCAAATGAAACAACAAGGAACAAGGTTTACAAAATCCTGTTAAAATCATTTGGCAAATTAATTGAATCGAATTGAAAAATTTGGGAAATACCCCAAAAAAACTAGCAATTGTGTTACATGTACATATCTGCTGTACTGACAGTTTGCTGGGACAGACTTGCAGTGGCAGATCATAGGCACTCTGACCCCCCTGCTCATTTCTACTTGTTCACTTAAAGCGTCCTAGAAATGTTGCTAAGCTACATAACGCATTCAGAAATCATCAGCATCACACTCAAACTGCCATCTTTTTCACTCTGTAATATATTGTCCCACGATTTCTTCCCGGTCATCTTCAGAGTCAAGAGGATGATCGCCGCTAAGGCTATCGAAACGTCAGTCATTTCCACCAACAGTCTTTCTCAAGACTGTTGAAACTACATTAACCTGGGCGATTAACTTCCACAAACATGTCAAGTTTGATGTTTGTTGGTATGGCTCTTCGACGATGCAAGTTGCTACAAGATTGTACAAACTGTACAGATTGTACAAGCTGTTCAAGATTGAAGCAAAATAACTTGTATCAGCTGGACAACGTATAACACCACTGTTTTAGCTTGTTTACAGACTAACTACAAGACTCTTGTCCTTAGTCTGGTGCTTTTTTCTCTTTGGTACTGAATCTCACTAAAGTAAGTGTTGAAATTTTTAGTGTTTATCGAAATGGTGATGACAAACAGCCTTCGCATAAAATATTACTGGACCGGAGGATATTACTCAGCATGGACAAGGTGGGTTTCAATTAAAACAAAAGATAATTAATTTTGCATTTGAGATTACCGTTTGATACTAATTAACCTCTTAGAAAATCGTGCTGGTCAAACTGTGGCAAGCCAAGTGCTCCGAAAAACTCTGAGCTCCAGATGCGACTCGAACCCGCAACCTTCTGCAGGAGGTTGCGGGTTCGAGTCTCGTCTGGAGCTCAGGGTTTTTCTGAGTTCATGGCGTTCCAAAGTTTGATCAGCAAGATTTTCTAAGAGTTTAAAACAAAAGATACTCATGAAAGGTGATCTTTAGGGTGTGCTTCAGGAAGAATGGTTATTTTGACTGACGTTTCGCTGGCCCCAGCTTCGGTCAATATCGGAGCCAAGTAAAGAGAAAGTCCACTGAAGATGACCATCGTTGAGGCCGTAGAAACGTCAGTCAAAAATAGCCAGCCTGGTCGAGGATGATTATGTTGCTCGGCTTTAATATTCCAATTCCAATTCGTTTCAACTAACTTTATTACTTCAAAAATAAAATAAAATATACTATGACATTAGAACGCCATTTCGACCGACCACCGATATCATGGGATGATGCAATGATTTTATCGAAAAAAAACAAACCAGATGGTCTCGATGGCGACGGGAAGAAGCTTAGAAAATTTTGGGTACTGACGGAGCTATTGCCAACCGAGATAGAGGAAAAAGTTTACTGGAAACCTATATGCCTATCTTGGTCCTGTGAAAATCCATTCTAATATGTTAATTTGTTTAAATTTTAACCATTGTTCTGGCATTATACAATATCTATTTGACTTGTCGAATCATTCGTCTTATAACCTTACTTGACAGTAATATGAAAAGATAATTGTGAAATTATCGTTTCATATTACCCTGAGAATGATTCTGACAGTGACTTACTTGAAAACTTGCGAGGAATTTTTGGGGTATTGAAAAAGGTGAAAACGGTTATCTGACATGATCCGTGATCTATACAAATGAACCAACGTTTAGCTCGTGATAAATACGCAGAGAGTTGTTTTTGGTTCACTGCTTTAGTTATGCCATTTATGCGTCTGTATTTTGTTGGTGGAAAGTTACTAGTAGTCTACGCTACTCGATATGTATTGCTCGAAAGATATCGAGTTATAGTTATTAACAAACTGAAGTCAAGCTTTTCGGGAAAAAAACGAATATTTATACCAAGCTTTTCATAACAAGTTTGAAAAGCTATCAAAAATGAATTAGTTTCTACGAAAACTATTAGGTTGTTGCTCTTAATTTCTGTGACATGATAGTGGACTGGAGTTTCGCTCTCGTAAACTATCACGCCATAGAGATTTTGGGCTCATGCTCTATTTCTTAAATAGATCATGGCCAACAGCCAATGAAAAGAAACGAAGCATGAAATTTGTTGAATAAACCACGTTTAGCTGTAGTCGTTTTTTATCCACTTTCCTCATTCAGGTTTTGGAGCATATTACTGAAAGGGTGAATCTGGAAAGCGGAGCAGTTTTCGGGTAAGATTACTACATTTAAACGAACTTATACTTTCGAGTTAATTGCCTGAGTGAGGTACTTCGACATGGTAGGCCACACTTTTCTCTCTCGTTCAAATTACGTCCCTTCTTTTTCTATATAATGTCAGTTTATATACATTACATGGAAAAGAAATCAACAGCACATCCGAATTAGTCAGTGGAGAAAAATATGTGGCAGTGGGTCACGGAAAGAGGTTAGTCACTGTTCGTTGTAGTCTGTCGCATTCATGATCGTTGACTCATAAGTTATGGTATTTTAGGCTAAGTGACCCGCCCCGCTTGGTTTTCGTATAAAAACAAACTGCCGCCGGGGCTTGAAACTGGCGACATAGATGTCTTTTGCCCATTTTGACTTCCTCCAAAACACATAAAGACACTTCGTGGAGTCTTACTTGGAATGCCATGGGGCGACCTCAGAAAACTCCGAGCAAGTCCCCTTACCTTCCTGAAATTATGGGGAAAACCCCGAAATGCTCACTCGGATGTGAAATATTACTTCCTGTACATCTACAATCGATGCAGAAATTAGTTGGGGCACTTTGAAAATTTCACTACCTTTCAGAAATGTGGCATAGAAATCGGTAAAGCATGTTTCTAGGCTCACCTTTACGCCTATTTCACTTTTGCTTTATTTAAATAACGTATTAACTTCATCTTAGAGCACATTACACAAACTTTTGAATTACTGAAAAAGAGAAGTAAACACCTACACTCTCTACGTTCTGTAGATTGAGTTTGCTCGTATGAAAAAGAGAAGTGTCCCTACATTTTGCTTGCTACGGTTGTAGTTAGTTGTAACGTTACAGTAGGGAAAACGTTGTGTCGAACCAATCGTAACCGATGATCCTTAATGCTACCTCGATTATGAATGACATGATATATTTCATTATAGGTTTAAAAGGACAGCGTATAATGACAATCAGAAAGTCTCGCCTAAAAATTCGCCAAGGAGGTAAGAAGAAAGTGATTAGCCACATGCATTATCTTAACCCTCCATTGTTCGGGCTTCCAGGGGGTTTCTTCTTGACTAGTAAAATCGTCCAGCATTAACTAGACTAAAAGTAATAACTTGGCATATGGCAACCGACGGTTGCCAACCGTAGCCAGTAAAGAGATGAAAGTGTACGATAAGGTGCGACCTACAGTAATTCATTATCTCATCGATGTAAAATAACTATACGTTCCCGCAATTTGATTATCGTTTATTTTACAGTGACTTCAGGCCTATCACACATCGCGTCCTTATACTCCAACAAAACATAAAACTGTTTAAAAACAGAACCTTCATGTAGATTAAGTAAAAGTAAATTTTCGAGACTCAGAATCTTACTTTTTATAACATGTATGATTCTGACTGTCAAAATTTACCTTAACTTGGTTTAAAACTCCATTTCATGTATCGAGTGTAACTACTCAATTTATGTATCTGATCTGATATACCTGTTAGAGCAAAGATAAAGTACAAAGTCATAACGAGAAAGAAAACCTACCTATCACCAGTCAGTACAGAAATAAAGGTAATGTATCACCCGATTTCACGGCGAAATGACAGAAGGGATAGACGGTCGATCAGAGGAACTGAGAGAGGCTACAATCAGAAAAAACAAAAGGGAAAGAGGGGGAGTGAGAGTGAAGACAGTGTGTTGAGAGAGGCAACGGGGACAGAGACGAGGAGCAAGAAGGACAAGAAAAGAAAGAGAACTAGATAAGAAACAAAGCAATAAGACATCTTTCATCTTGGTATATTTTTACTCTTGTCAGCACGAGAAGGTTTTCGTGGAGAAAAGTAGCGGAAATGAAATACAAGGAAAGACAGAAATACCAAAAGTCCACGAACAAGCAAGACCGATACCACATGCGCAAAATAACACCAGCCGAAGGGACGAAGGAAACGGTTTGTAGTTTTCACACCAGTCACGTGATGAAAATATTTTAAGGAAATTTAATGGCCCTTTACGTTGTTCCATAGACTATCAAAAGCAAGAGGATGCGAACAAAGAACGTGGAGAAGCCAGCAAGAAAGCAAAACCAGTTAAAAATGGTCAAGGTAATACCATCTTCATTTGATATAGAATGAGTTACGAAACAACTGTAGTATGGTACGTTGTTGCATTAGATTGAAACAGGGCAACGAACTATAAATATCGGTAGTAGTTAGTTAAATATTTATAAAGTCTAGTTAGTTATTAGCTCAGATTAAGGACATTTGAGCCTTTTAAGGTTTGTCTCTGACGGTACACTTCTGGATTAACGATCCTTACAATAAGTAACCTTTGCTCTGCCATCTAAGTCCAAGTTGCTCAATGGTTAGTTCATTGCTCACCGGCAATGAGAATTTTACTGGTTCGATTAACATCAAGGGCTAAGAAAACTTTTCTGAGTTTACAAACTTGACGAGCATGCGCTTTAAAAGTCTGTTCCAAATACGCTAGGTCTTTTTATGTTAGACGTTGAGCCATTTTTCCCAGTCCTTTTATGTTAGACTTTGAGCCATTTTTCCCAGTCCTTTTATGTTAGACTTTGAGCCATTTTTCCCAGTCCTTTTATGTTAGACGTTGAGCCATTTTTCCCAGTCCTTTTATGTTAGACGTTGAGCCATTTTTCCCAGTCCCTTTATGTTAGACTGTGAGCCATGACCGTACTGTAGTTGGTTAAACGTTGCATTACAGTGTCGAAAATAACGGATCATGTGGCCCGGAAGAGGTTTATCTCAACGGTATTTTACATTACACGGTTGTTTAATAGATGTTGAACCACTCGATGACGTGTACAAAGCAAGCGGAGCAAAAAGTGAAAGAGCGAAACAAGTGGATGACGACCAAGGTAACGCTTTCCTTTCTTTTAGAAAAACAAGATGAATGTAAAGCGTCGATTCCTCGAGGTTTTCACAAGGTTACTCTCAAACTAATGATTATAAGGAAGCTGTCATTGATTTCTAGATACCCGAAAAGATGACATCATCAGACAAATAAGAAAGCTGGGCGAAATTACAACGAGAACGCTCGGAAAAAAGATGCTGTTTACACTTATTATGAAAAATAGCTAATTTAGTAGCAAAATCTTCTTTACCAAGTGGTCTCTTTGTAATTTAGCCTGGCATCCTTGCTGTGCTGATAATGTCATCGTAAGATATGTATATATGTACAGCAAATGACTCGCACTTTTTTCACGTCAGAAATAACCGACATGGAATTCTCTTTTAAAAAAACATTCTGTCCTGTATACGTGTTCCGCTCCATCTCCCACAAAAACAGCCCGTAATTCCCTGAGCTATTTAGGTCCCACAGACAGAAGGTTTGATTTCAAACCCTTTTCTAATCAATTACTTTCTTCACTGCTCTTTCGTAATGTAGATAATCAAAAATTTTCTGTAAAGTAGAAGAATGTACGATTATTGCAACGAGGTAAACCAGGCAAAATAAAATGGAACTGACTTGCATTCCAGTACAGTTCTTTAAAAGGGAGGAATTTACGAAGAATAACTTAAATCTGGTAAAACCAAGTTCTGAGCTCTACAAAACAAGATAAACTTTATCCCCTAATAGTTCGACTTTATTTGAAACTCATTCTTAAACGTAATAATAACAAATAAGATGGTTTAAGTTAATTTCTTTAGAGTGTATATGAAGTTAAAATTAAGTTTTTCTTATATGAAAGAACTCTTGAAATTATAACGCAACATCTTTTGCTTCGTTCTTGAGGTATTAAGATTTGTTTAATATGTAAATAACACCTTGGATATTGGAGTTAAAAATATGATGGCCCAGACAATATATTTAAATAGAGGTATAACAAAGAAATATATTATGAAAATATTTAATGAACTGACGTTTCGTCGCTAAATCCGCGACATCTTCAGATTGAGATAAAATTACAAGGTCTCGGCTTAGATGTAGTAGGCTATTTACAGAAATAGGAAGTGATGTAACAATCGTAAGAGGAAATAAAATTGTGTAAATAGCCAACTATATTTAAGCCGAGACCTTGTAATTTTATCTCACTCTGAAGACGTTGGGGGTATAGCGACGAAACGTCAGTTCATTAAATATTTTCATAATATATGTCTTTGTAATGCCTCTATTTAAATATATTGTCTGGGCCATCATATTTTCAACTCGAGTTCGATTTTCGCCTGGATCATCAATTCCCTTGCATACGTCACGGTGCATGATGAGTTGTTGTAAAATTAGCAATATTGTTGTAGTTATTCAATGTCGCATGAAACAGTAAATGTGGGTGTACTTACTTCATAACACTTAACAGACAAAGTTTCTGTAGATTTAATCGAACAATCCCAAAGATTTGCATGATTTTCTGTATAAAACATTATATACTATGACGTATGCAAGGTGTAATGTTGATACCTCAAGAATGAAGTGAGATATGAAAAAAATGTAAAAACGTTGCGTTATAGTTTCAAGAGTTCTTTCATATAAGAAAAACTTAGTTTTCACTTTATAGACACTTTAAATTTAGTATAATATAGTTCTGGTATAAGTGGGATGAAGCATTCGTATGGAGAAAATAATAATAATAATAGTAGTAATTTATTTTGACAGATTAGCTTCTTCAGCACAAAAATGTGGCTGCTATCAATGAAGGACCTGTTTCTTAAAAAAAAAATTAAATTAAAAAACTACATTGTCCCGCTTCTTCGGTGATCCCGGTTAAAATATCCCCGCTGAAATTTCCTTCGTTTTAACGGGATATGGTGAATATCAGCTAGGTACTTTTCGTAAAGCTAACAATCTAGAGTGGTTTCACACTAAGCTTACATGTCGTGGCAAAAACCTGATCAATTTGCAGAGACCCACGTGGAGAAGCCCATTGACCAGATTCAAGCGGAAGAAGTTGTCGAGGAGATAGAACAAAATCAGTTAGAAAACACAGAGTACACGCTAGAATCTGAAGACCCAGTAAGTCGAACGTGATAAAGAAACTTTTTAAAGTGGTAAGACAATGCAATTACAGAATAAATCATTATAGTCATTCATACACCGCTGGTCAAAAATAACGTAACGAAAACAACATTCGAAATATTAAGAACAACTGATTTACACTTCAGATGAAAGTTTAAGGAATTTTTGAGCCCCAGTCAAACAATAACGCAAGTCTGCAAGTTTCAGCTTGTGTCTCGTTTGACCATACGTGCGATGACTGACGTTGGCATGCGATATGTTGCGACTGTTTTGAACATGTTCAAATTTCACGTCGAATTTGGCGACTTTAAAGTGCCTACGAAGCGAGTTTTTTTAGACAGTTTTTCTAAGTTCGATATGCACTTGGAACATACGGGGAACAAAAATTCTTAAAAATGTACGCGGCTAGTTCGTGTAGAGATTCGTGTAAAATTCATATTCTGAAGTGCGTGAACCATCTGACGATTTCGAAGTACTGACTGACTCGGAGTCGTTGGGCATTTTGCGAAATTACACTGTGTTCTGCCGATTGAGTGATTTGAAGTTTCTGTTGATGAAACATTTTGACATCATCGAGCTAATTTCGGAACCAGTCTCCGGGACAGATTTTTTAAGAAACTAGTCGATTTTGAGGCTCGAAAAGAATGTCCTATAATTTTTTTCAGATAATTATAACTATGAAAGTAAGTTCTATTCACGCTTAACAATGAAAAAATTTTAAAATATCTCGCTTCATGGGCACTTCAAGAGTCATTCTCATACAGATTATGAAAAGGAAAACTCAAAAGAAAAATAGGGCAAAGTATTGGGGAGCTTTTTACACCTGTAACTTTGCCGCAATAAGATGGGAAATAGCAGAAGTGCAGAAGTAGCGGCGACTTGTACCACCGTTTGACGGGTGGCATCGCTAGTCGTAACAATTTACCTTGCGGTAACTTGCATTCTCGTCCAGGCAAATACCAAGATATTTTTTGACGTGGTGTGTGCGGTAACGTCACTTAAAACGTGAAAAAGTCTACAACTTATGTCATTCCTAGGGTTATTCTACATTTTTGAGTGTTATTTGTGCCATACCAAATCCAAAACTATTCTATTCGCTGATTTAGTTTTGATGAGGTTATAAACGTTTCATTTTCTTGAGACTATTCAACGAAATCCCTTGAAATTTTATGAATTTCTGTAGCTCCCGAAGCTAAACTTTCCTACCGAAAAAAGGTGTTATGTATCAGTGACATCTAATTTTACAGAACCGTAAGGTCTGTTTATCCAAAACTATTTGTTTTTATTCGAAGTCGACTCTTCCTTTTTGACGATATTTCAGGCATATTTTTTCTACATGTGACGTGAGAAAAACAGATATATAGTACAAGCAGAACACCTTGGTCAGTGCGGCAGAAAATTAACACTTTCGCTCCAAGGAGAGTAGGGTCTGGGAACTGATATGTGACTACGGTTACGTTATTTTTGGTTTGTTAATATACGTCGGGTAAAACGCTTTCACTTGTATGTCTTAAGAGGTTTCTTTGAAAAGTCTCGAGGATCAACATGGTTGTCCAGTAAGTCAAATGCGGTGTCAACAAAATGATGTTATAAAGTGTCATATCAACGTATTAAATATGGAAGAGCACTAAATACCATTCTTTATCAATTCAACAGTTCTTTCGGATAAGACGAACTTCATTTTCGTATCATATGCACTTTAATAAAACTGTAAAAGCAAAGGTTGTAGAAGCATTAATGGATTATAATGCACATTCTTAGACTAACAGCTGTAGAAGCAGAGTTGTAAAATATAACTAGAGTACTTAAATCTTAATGCTAGTGATGCTTGTTTGGTTTGATTTTGGGTAGAGTAATTCAGGAAGACAAAAGGATATGACGGCAGAGCGTTATAAGGAAAGTGAGTTAGAGATTGATATTTCGCACGAAGTATGTTCGCTAGAAAGCAAAGGTAGTCCAGCGTATCTCAACAGACCAGGAACATACACGAAGGATTATCCGAAGGAGCCCATTTCTAAAAGTTCAAACGAGTCCTCAAAAAGTTAGTACAACTATTAGCACTGAGCGAAGTGAGGTATTTTTGGTTCATTTACATCCGTTAATCCTTTTTAGGATTAGCCTAATTAGCTAGCCTAATTTTCAGGACTTCCTTCCTTGACGAGTAAAATTGTCTGCCATTAACCATAGTGAAACTATTTCACAAAAAATGACCAAATTGCAATTGTCTCTCAAGCCCATTTTCCCCTTGGCAAATTTTATCGCGCGAATCGACTTTTTCTTTGTTTAAATTTAGTAAAACGTATTACTAGATCTAATCCGTGAATGCCATTACCTGTTCTACTTGCAATTTGGTTTTCGTAGATTAAATGACGTCGCTTCAATCGAACGGGCAATTTCAAAAGAATAATCACTAATTTATGTCAATTTTCATGTAATAGCTGAATTATAAAATAATTAATATACCTTATTAGACAGTTTGGAGTTCAGTAGGATTGGATATTTTACTAGTCATACCATATTTTAGCGAGCACATAGGGCAAGTCAAAATACAAATACGAGTAAAATATCCGGGGAGGACTGAACACTAAATTACCTAATAGGTTATTTATTATCCAACTTTAACTTTCTCTTTCCAATTATTGGGAAACAAGAGTCCAACTTACACTTTACGAATTTTTCTTGCTGATGTCGTGACAGTCTTAACGACATCTTGCGACATTAGCGAGCGAATCATAAGCAGGGGTTGTGCTCATAACTGAAAATTATATACGTGAGAATTGACAAATATACCGGATTTAAAGATTTTTTTAAGAGTACAAACGCCTGAACGTCAAATACAAATCTTGTCCATGTGGAAGCAAGATGTACTTCAGACGACATGCGAGCGTTCTTCAAGCCTTGTTATCTCAGAAAAACGATTTTTGAGCCCCAGACGGGAATCAAACCCGCAACCTTCATGCGGGTTCGACCCCGCCTGGGGTTCAGAAGTCGTTTTTCTGAGGTAACGAGCTTGAAGAACGTTGGAGTGTCGTCTGAAGTACAAATATCGCAGGATATTTGTACTTGTCCGTCACGTTATTGTACTCATCGAAACAAAGTTGGATACTAGAACAGCATATTTATACCAAAACAATCACGCAACTTTCCGTCGTTTCCATGAGGGACAGATGGTTTGTCATATATGTCGTGAGATTCCGAAGACAATCATACGGCGGCCATCTTGGTTCCACATACGATAGAAGTTAATGAGATCTTTCGTTGAAGCTCAAAAACGATGGCCGCCACTACGTCATGTGCAAACAATCTATATTCAATTTGAGCTTTGTCTATCTGCCCATTAGAAACTCGGGTTCGCTCTGTAATTGTTAAATACCAAAATTGAATTTGTTTAAGGGAACTAGTCAATGCTGTTTTATACAAGCCCCCCAAACCAAGAAAAACTGTTGTATACCTAGGTGAAACCATCCACGAACAGCAGTGAAGAAAATCTTGTGCTCAAAGACGACGCTCAAGAATAACTGAAGCAAGGAGAGTCTGACTTGAATCGTAATCCACAGTTACCCAGCCAACATCGTGTTCAGATGCCGTGGAGCAAAACAGATCTATGGGAAAACGATAACAGATGCAAAAAACTGATCAATGTCTGAACGACGAATATTGCCAACAAAAAATTGCATTTGACTTAAAAAAGAAACAGGTCAGATCTCCAAAACGTCGCTTGAGCGAGTATGTATATCAAATACAAACGTCTCACCCTCCCATTACTAAGCCCTGCTGAAGTGCTTCAAATATTCTGGCACTATGAGAAGCGAGGATATCAATTAAAGAATACAGATGTGCTATTCGGGTTTTGCCGTAGATGTCAGTGAAGTCGTAATTACGTTCCTGTGTCATATAAATACAGGCTTACCCAATATTAAAATAGGCCTTGGAATACATGCCGGTCTTCAGGCGGTCTTTGGTCAGGTTTGACACGGTCTGTGATTTGCTCTTGAACTAAACCTTTTGATTTTCCCGGTTTCAACATAATACCACCATAGGTTGACAAGTTATGTGGTCTTGTCTATTTTTTTAGGTTGTAAAGTTACGTGATGTTTTTACCTTTCATTTCTTCCTTCCTTCCTTCTTTCCTTTCTTCTTTGTTTCCTTCTCTCCTTCCTTCCTTCCTTTCTTACTTCCTTCCATCTTTCCTTCACTATTTGTCTAAGCCGTGTATTAAAATTACAGATGAGTACAATTTGAGTATTTTAGAATGCCATCAGTAAAGTCATGTGCGCATTACTGACCTTATCTTTCCTGTAGTGCTCCTGTAATGACATGAGCTACGCTTTTGGGTCCCAGTGATACACCAAGTTTCCTGCGCTTTTCTAAGCCTGGAGTCTTAAGCCCACGCATGCATATCACCTTTGACGGCAGTGTTTGCTCCACAACATTCGGGCCACCACACCTTTTGCTGCACCATTTATATGCGAAATTGTGTTCATTTGAGCGAATCAAAAAACATTGTAGTCATTGGTACATTCATTAAAGACATTGGCATTAAGTCTAACAGCCATTAAAATAGATGAAGATTCGTTTCAGTGAAAATAACATTCTTTAACATTAACCAGCAGTCATTATTATACTATTCATTCATTAAATTCAATGGAATTTCAATACAATACGTCAGTTCGCCAGCGCACTCAAGGCAGAGTTATAAGCCAATATATTGCTTCCGGCAGTTGAACAATCGAGATGCGGCAAGGCTTCCAGTGAGAGTTCTACAAAACAAACAAAAACATACTAATACGCTTTGCTCCCAATTGAAACAGCAGGGCAGGTAAGTCGACATGTACCGGCACCACTGATCGAATGCACTTTCGCTGCGTGACAGTTTGTATATATAGGTTAAAGTATTCGGGTCTCGGTTTTTATTCAACTGTGAAGACCGAGGCGCACAGCGCCGAGGTCTTTACAG
>JBAHVQ010208462.1:0-12371 GCA_036872915.1 Nanipora kamurai
TGTATATATATGTATATATATGTATATATATGTATATATATGTATATATATGTATATATATGTATATATATATATATGTATATATATATATTTATGTGTGTGTATATATATATGTATGAATATATATATGTATAATTTGTCAAGAACCTTCAGCCTCCAAGTTTTAAAACCATTTAAAACATCAAGAATAAAACTTTAAAAACCTTATTTCGACGTTTCGGGGCACTTCCCCTTTGTCAAGAATCGCGATTCTTGACAAAGAGGTCATGCCCGAAACGCCATACAGGGATAGGCTTACAGGGATGGCATATTTGTGTGCATTTTTTAAGAGGGTTATGAGGAGTTTTAAAATTTATCTGTACAAATTACTTGTATGACTGATATAAATGATCCCATTACAAATGATCTAAATGATCCCATTCACTTATCTCTATGGACATAAACAGCACTTAACAATCTGTGAACTCGGATTCTTAATTAAGTGGCTGGCCCCGGAACGTCGATGAAACTTTTAGTGTTGGTGAAATTTACTTCGTGTAGTACTATCCGGTTACCTCATGGTTCCACTGTAGAAGAAAGTATAACAATTCATATTTGTTGCCTCTTTCCGGCGGTAAATGGATTACGTTCTATTCAGTAGTAGTGTCTTGATTTGATATATTAATAGTAGAAACACCGCAGTGGGGACGAGGAGACTTCACATTGTTAACTACTGGTTTTTCCTGAAAATGGCTGCTGTACTTGGAAAGATTGGCAAATTCGATGTGTATATGGTCAATTCGAAATTTGGTCTGTCCTGATAGACTTAATGATAAAACGAAGAACGAACTGAAAACATTGATTCGTAACCACTTGCGGCCCAAACCGTTGGTAATTCCAGAGTGTTTCAAACTTCACCAACGAAAGGAGATGGAGTCCGAATCTCTAATGCAGTATTTAACAGAATTACAAGATTTCAATGATCATTGGCAGCTTCCAGCTTTCTCGGGAGAGGCTCTACCTGGCCGATTTTTTGTGGTTTGTCTTCATTGCCAACTAAACGTATGTATGGAGCTGAGAGATCTTACTATGGAGATGGCTGCGAAAGAAGCGCGAAAGCTTCTGGTGAGATGACAGAGAAGGAAAAAAAATCTTAGCTCAGACAATGTTTTCGTTGGGGCAAGTCAAATCATCAAGCTGATTCAGATGTCGTGGGAAGGAACGGAATGAAAATTTTTAATAAACCCAAAGAGGCTGGCCCCGGAATAAACTCAAACGACAAATAAGTATAAATAAAGAAGCAGATGATCCAACTGAGAAAAATCGACGAAGAATGGACAATTTATACCATCAAATCTTAGGACAGAAAAGAAATCAAAGTAAAATATTGACACCTATCCATTAAGAATGGTAATTGACACAGTTGCTTCAGTGTCAGTAATATCAGAGTCCTGGTCCAATGGTGAATTTCGAAAATCTGCTCCATTAAAGAGTTCCCATGTTACTCTGACTTATACTATAGGAAGAAAACGCGAGTCAGAGACCGAAATGACCATTCTTAGTTATAAGGTGTGATTATCCAATATTGTTGTTGGTTACATCAGCTGAAGTTAAATTTGACAGACATTATACCTTCAAGGTGAGTATTCCAAGTGTAAAAGAGCTGTCAAAATTAGTATGGCGATTTAGGAATTTTAAAATGATTCACAGCAACCTTAAAAGTCAAGCAAGGTTGTGAATTCTAGATCTTTAGGCCAAGGCCAGTACGTTTTGCCCCTCAGGACAGAACTACGGATGAACTGCACCGTTTAGAGAAAGAAGAGTTATTGGAGAAAGTCATAAGTTCCGAATGAGCTATGCCGATCGGACTTGTGTTGTAACATGGTAATACTATGAGCATTTGTGGAAATTACAAGATCACCATTAACCCAGTCGTTTATGTGCCTGAATACCAGCTTCAAACAGCCGAAGAAATATTAAGCAATTGAACGTTTTTAAACTTGAATTTGTCGTGCGTATATCAACAGGTCGTAAAAAATAAAGAATAGAGCAAGTATGTAACTATCAACAATCATCTGAGATTATACAGATATACTAGACTACCATCTGTGGTAGCTGCTGAACATGTTATATTTCGACCAACAATCAATCCAGTTTTGAAACGTATAGATCGAGTTGGATACATCATTGGTGATATTGTTGTTGCTAGAAAGGTCGATGTGGAACAAAAGAGAAGTTTAGAGTCGGCCCTAAACTGGTTACATCATGCAGAAATAAAGTTTAAAATGTCAAAATGTTCCTTCATGTAATACAAAGTCGAGTATTTTACATTCAAAGTGAAAAATAGAGAATTCATTATTCACTCTAGAAAGCTGTGAAGAGAGAGAGAGAAGAAGTAGAATTATGAAGTTAAAAGACCTTAAAGAACAAGACAGAGCTTTAGTCATGGCTGAAAATCGTGATATGTTTCAGGAAATTTGTGCCAAATATTTCCACAGTGGTTGAACCTCTAACCAACCCCTTGGCTAACAATGTAGAGTGGATATCGACCGATGATTGGGTACATGGTTGTAAGGAAATCAAGAGGTTATTTGCATCTTCTATTGTATTGTCTCATTACTTCCGTATAAAGCCTGAATTCTTAGCAGTAGATGCCTCTTCACACTGCTTGGAGGCTGTTAGCTGCAACCACGACTGATCTCTCAAACCTCTCGGACACTGACGACGGCAGAGCGGAATTTCGGGTCATTGTAAAGAACGGAAACCGAAACTACGCAAACCGAATCCGGAAATGACCGAAATCGGAAATCATGGTTTCTTAAGCCAAAATATATTTCCTTAGTTACAGAAAATATTTAAAAATTGCAAAATATTACTTTTGTCTATGGCTACTCGTTGCCCAAAGTGGAGTTACTCCACATCAGCTACAGTGTCATTATGTGGTGTTTGTCGTCATCCTTCACTCGTCTTCGCAAGTGCAGATGGAGTAAACTCGAGAAAAGAAACTAAGACAACCAGCTAATTAATATGAAACCTTGTTGAAGCAAACTAACGTTTCAATGGAGTCTTGATAAAACTTCCGAAGTAAGTCCACAGTGTTACTTGTTTAACTAGTTATCCAAATAGTCAATGTATTCTCTTTGTTTATATTTAGGCTCATTCGTTTCATTTACAGACAGCGGGTTACGGCAAAGCCCATGACGTACTGAAGAAAGGTACTGATCAACTGAAATTGAACCATGTACCATGGCCCTAACCTTTTTGTTTTTTTTTTGCTTATTCCATCCTAAATTTAGTCATGAACTTCAAAAATGTCTGATGAGGTGGGACAATAATTCATCACACAGTCAGAATATATTCCAAAGCATAACATCATGCTGGGACTGGAAGCCTCAAGCAGTAATATCTTTTGGAAGATTCAGCTGTTTCTTTTCTGAACTGGTAGAGCATCGGACTAGTAAACCAAAGGTTGATGGTTCAAATCCCTGGCGAGCCTTGTAGAGCTTTCTCTACTTGTCCTGTATGGTTCGTCACCCGGAGTGACATCCGAAATTATTATTCTCTACCCGAGTTCATTCTTCACAAATAAGCTATTTATAATCACACAGGACTTAAATGTCCCGATATTCAGGAAACTAGTATATGTTTCGAAATATTAAGAGCTCAAGTAACATCACTTCGTGACCAGCTCCCAACTTGACCTGTAGTTCAGTTGGTACAGCATCGGACTAATAAACCGAAGGTCGCGGGTTCGAATCCCTGCCGGACCAAGTAGAGTTTTCTCTACTTGTCCGGTATGGTTTGGCACTCGGTGTGACATACAAAATTATTGTACAGATTTGTTTTTCCATTTTCTTTCCTCATTTTTCTTTAATTTTCTACATTGGGTTTTTTGCTTTTAGATGAGAAGCATATAGTGCTTTCTCAGTTCAGCTTTTGACATTTAGTCGATCACAGTCAGATATCTCTTCAGATAATTCAACGTAATTAAAAAAGAGTCAGTGCCGATATTCCCTGTATCGACGAGTAAGTACGCGTCAACGCACTAATAGGGCATGGAAGATGCTACAATCGCGGATTAAATTACGACAAATACAATTGTACAACACTACGGCTAACTATTTTAACGTTTTAATACAATTTCTAAGCCACAATTTCACAACGTTTAGATAAAATAGATATCATTTCTATAGCCCACACGACAACTGGTCATATCCTTCCGTTTGATGTAGAAAGTGAAAGTCTGCCATACACTTTTCAAAGAAACAGATTGTTTTCTGTTATCTAATTGCTGTACGTACTGTATCAAAAATTATAAATGGTAATTTTGTGACCATCTTCAATTGCTCCTTATATATTCAGTCAGTAATTGATTAGAACATTGAATATAATTTGCAATGGTCTTGAGATAACTTCTATTTTAAGTTTTAAAGTATTAACGGCTATGCTGAGGTAACCAGTAGCTTTTTAATATAATCTTTCTACCTCAATTTCCTTTGTGGCAGCTGGAAAAGAAATATGAAATATACCAATGAAATAACTTTCTTACTGGCATGACATCAATTGGAAGCTTTGCTAAGGGTGTCTACATGTATGTAGCTAAATGATTTCCTACGGGTATGTTAGCAAAGAAATCATTCAGTTTATGCATTGGCAATAAATTTGCTACTAGCCAAACTAATAGTGTTTTATCGTCAAGAGTTTTGGAAGGTAAACCACCACCACTCATTTGTTAAAGACCCACAATTTGTTTAATTCATTTTGATACTGTATACATGTATTTTATTCCGCCGCTCAACAGGTAGAGCGGCGGACCGGCTTCCCGAAGGTGCGAGTTCAAATCCCGCTCGAGTCAACTTTTTCAGTTGACTTCGGCAGTGTAGGTTAAATGTGAATACATGTATTTCTCATATTTGTTTTGTATGAGGTAAAAATTAATAGTACTTATTTAATAGTAATCCATTTCATTAAATTTAATTAGGCAGTTTCATCTCTTTTTTTATAATATGAATTTACTATAATGGGTTTCATTTGATCTATTTTTTTTATAGAAGTTACTTTAAATTAGATTCTCAGTAAAGTTTGGATACCTGAAGTTATCCCAGGTTTGAACATATATCTACTGTAATATCCCTTCTATTCACCTGCTTTAGAGGGATACAATTGTTGACAAAATTGTTGTCACGAGCATGCATGTTAACAAGTGCTGCATCCCTCTACACTGGTCTTCCTCCTCTCATCCGTTTCAATGTTGTGTTCAAACTAAATGACGTGTTTACGTTATTAATGTAACTTTATCGTCATGTTGAAAACAACATTGAAATTGGGGTAAAGTGGAAAGGGGAAAGAAAACGCCTTTTAGCAATGTTATATTTGAAAACAATTTTACACTTTCGTGCCAACTATTTTTATCAATAATTGGTATGTTTATTAATAATTTTTAGTAACTTAAAACGAAAGTTTTCAAGCATTTTATAGACATTATTATTCGGAAACTGAATATCGTAAAGAAATTTTCGTTCGTTGACAAAGATTAAATCTCATTTTAACGTTGATGAGAAATTGAATTAAAGAAAACATTATCAATTAAAATAACTGAGTGATGAATTATTCAAATGGGTTGAAACCTGTATGTGAATCAGAGTGCAGGTATTAAAATCATCCATTATATATAATGCAATATTTGGATGTATGCATATTTATATAAGCACCTGAAGGATGGACACTTTCACAGTTAAGATAGGTTTATCAAGACAGGTGAGTTTGTATCTTGGCTTAGTGTAATGTCTAGGCAAGGACCTAAGAAGAACTTGGGGACATAGGGAATGGAAAAAGGACGTAGAGGACGAGGAGGCAGGAGAATATTAGGGAGCGACAAGAAGGAAACGAAAATGAAATGCTTAGAAACAATGAACAGTTACAGATTAATAGACGTAGGTATATACATCTCTCCTTAAAATTGGTGACAAATCTAGTCTCCTTCTTCTACTGTACTTTTATGAAAGCGGTAACTTTATATTGAGATATGTATCTTCTGCCTTGGCGTTCACGACCACGTCAATTTCCTATGGAAAAAATTATTTCATCAACGGCCATATTGCGTAAGCTCGTTTGCCTTTCACTCCAATTGCTCCGCTAAATTTTGTAAAAAACACATGATTCTTCTTGTACTGATTGAGTTGCTGTAGATTACAGTACTTTGTCATGTTCTTGGATGAATGGTAATCAGGACTGCAATTTGTGACGCGATATAGTTTGTCCGGCTACGATTTTACATATATTCTCCTCAAACTCAAAGCGAGATTTTGTCCTTTTCTTTTCCTGAGTAAGTGGAACCCGTGCACATACAGATTAGTACCCTCACCCGCTGGGGCCTTTGGCCCTAGCACGCTCTTCGCACGCTGGTTTCGTGGGTAAAAGAAAAGCATTGAGTCTATTAACTTGAGTAGTTCCAAGCTTGAAAACGGCATGCGTCTAATGTACGTCGCACCGATCAAAGCCCAACGGATGCACGATCAAGCTCGTTATCACCTATAGCTATGCAGGACGCTTCTACCTGGCCTCTAGTAGAGAGTACAACTAGAGTCTGGTGTTCCAACGGCCGATTTATATCATCTCATCGCTAGGCTATAAAGTTCAAGTCAAAGTACCTGGAGTTTGAGGTTTCATAACGTCGATGGTTTTGTCTTTAACCATGTTTGTGTAAAAGAATTTTAAAGTTGTGACACGAATACTCTTTTTACATTGGGCGGAACCCGTATATTCCAGTTTGACATGACTGTCTATAATAGTTTCGGATGTTTTCTCTATCCTTAACGTTTATCTGACTGAGGACTTTCTCCGTGGCGACTAAAATCATCTGGCGTTAATCAGAGTAAAATATTAAGGTCTCCATAGGTCTCTGAGGATCTATAAGGCAGCTGGGAAGGATGCTTGTGAATGAACAACCGCATCTTTTTAATAAGTATATAGTATTCACCAGTGGAGCAGCAAGAGCAGGGTGGGCGAGCCGCTTCCCCAACGGACCTATAAAGCGCCGTTTTTCCGAAAATTCTGACCTCTGTAAGAAAATTTAGATGCGCAAAGTTTACCGAAACCGTGTCGTATACAGATAATAAAAATGATGGTACATCGAAATTGCAAAAATAAAACGCTTTGCAATGTCTTTGACAAGTAGCTAGGGTTCACTTGCTCTTGACAGAAAATGAATTTGATCTAAGTTGTATTTTCAGACTTATACAGAAAAAAGCTACGTAAATTAAAGAAATGCAAATGCATCGTATAGTATTCGCTGCTGTATACAGTAGATTTGTTTTAGTTTTCATGTTATTTGCAACTGGCATTATTTTAGTTGTTGGGCACACACTCGCAATCAGTTACCCATCTATGCTTAAGCTTCGGCCTTTACCGCTGGAAAATTATAAAATTGTACAATATGTTAATAAACATTAAACAAATAAAACACATACGTTTTAGACTATGCTCATTACACCTGAATTCTAGAAAGCCTTCCGCTTATAATTAACAGTAATTCTAAACATTTGTTTTTTTCTGTTCACGTAGGTTGTCCGATAACTTTGAAGACTGCTGTAGTGCATCTCGAATAGCCTCAAGAACCCTACGCTTTTGCAACGGTCGGTATGCTCCGTTTGAAGAATGTGGTAAGTTAATGATTTGAGTTTAAAGGATAATCCGAAACTAGGAATACATTGTTGAATAAGGCTTTCTGGATTTTGCATCTTTGATTAAGTGATATTTCCCACTAAATTTTGTTTAGTGCAGAGGTTCAGATTTATTAACGTGTCGGTTAGTTGCGGTACTTGAACGATTGATAAGATAACATTACTCAATCAATGAAGATTTGACATCTCGTTGCCATTAATGCAACGTCATGAGAGAATGAAGCAAAATATTACAAAGACTAGAGGTAGGTAGTGTTATGTGAATTAATCTGTCATACTACCTATTTATATTCTTTGTAACACTTTAATTCTTTTTCTGATGATGTTGCGTTAATGACTACGAAACGTTAGATCTTCAATAAAATTTTTAATAACAATATCCCTCTTTGATGTGCTCTTTTGCTAGGCTTTGATTATTTAATTCAAAATAAAACATTGAAACTATTAACCCTACTTGAGCCAGGCCTGTTTTCCACTCGCAGCTTAGAGAAGGGGGCCATTTGTGCTTCCTTACTCAGAATTTTTCTATTAAACCAATCGCAACGATATTTGGCTGAATTAATAACTAAATGGAAATATACCATTTAACATGCGCAATGATGTTATACTGTGAACAGCGTTATTGTAACGTCATTTTATTCTAACGTCATTTTATTGTCCTGTTTTTTATTTGCCTTCTGAGTTTATTATATTTTTTTTCCGTTTACATCAACTAAACCATTTTTTTTTTCTTCGGCGTTAAAGAAAACCACAAAAAAACCAAAATAACCTAATTCGGCAAACCGGCTGTTGTGGTGCCAAATTACGTCTATGTTTTGGTGTTGTGTATGGAACTGTTCATTAAAATCTGGGTGAACATATGTGATATTTCAAATACGACTTCTATCTGTAAAAGAGTCAAACACAAGCAAATTCTACCACTGTTATTCAAGACTAGAGCAAAAGCTTAGGTTTACCAAGATCGGACGAAATTTATGCGAGTACCTATCTATGAATTGTGTAAAATGCCAAAAAGCAAGGTAGTTCTCCTGGCAGTCAAAAAGTTCGCACAGGAAGTGCCAAAAAGCGCAACTTTGCAAGGCTATGCCGTTCGTTTGAAAAGGTCAGTCTTAATTCTGTTCGCGGGATGAACATCAGAAAGATGAGTACGAAAATTAAGTCAATAAAAAGGGCCGAAAAATTCGTTGCAGTGGCACTTTAAAAATTCTACAAAAAGCAAAATTTTCCGCAAATGAGGATAGGTAAACTCTTAACTAATCATGTCAAAAAGTTCACCTTCTTCACTTGATCTCCAGTTAAAATGGCACTACGTTGAAAATAACTAGAAACAACACAGAATGTGTCGATTTGAAATGTAATTTTATAATAATTTATCAAATTCATGTATAATTGACGGGAGCAGAAAGCAATCAAGACGGAGCATTCAAGTCACATGTATACCTCTGTAAATCTCAATAAATATAAACAGTTGGACATGAGTGATCTTTATCAAAGTTAAGAATACTAATAAGCTTCATTCTTTTTTTCGTTTGATAAGTAAGTTAAAATATTCGCGTCAGATCTGTATGGGATTTACAATGGCTCGTGCTTTGTACTCCCCATTGTAAATACCCATACAGATCTGACGCGAATATTTTAACTATTACTTACAATACACCTAATTTCAATGAAAAAGGCAGCTGATTTATTTTTTCAGTCTAAGAAACAATTACTAAATACTCCAAAACTTTGAAATCACGTCGAAGAATTGATTTGTAATCGCAACAGACTAAACGTGTGTCAAAGAGACGTATGTCAAATATTTGGCCAGTAACATTAGGGAACAGTTATTAAATTTGTCTTCCTTATCGAAATCCAAGCCAAAAAATTATAAAAATACTTTGATGAGAGAGGAGAGCGGGGTGTATTGGCACCTACCGTATCAGGTAGGGTTAAGGAAAGTACAACCTTATGGTGACAATGACAAGGATGATGAGAGGGACTGTAATAATGAACGATTCGCTCGCAAATATCGCAATAAAAACGGTCCACCGACACAAAACACAACTCTTGTTTATTTTACTCTCTACAATATGTGCACTCACTGTCTAGACTACGCCCTGTTTTAATAAAGTTAATATGAAATTATGGGCAGTTCTTTACACTCCCCCGATTGATTCACCGCTGGTGATCAATAAACAACTATAAAGTGAGGTTCTAAGGGTTTTTTCTTCGTTGTATCTCTCCTTGCTCGGCAGCCCTCCGTCGTGGTCTTGTATTCTTCACTTCAATTTCACATTTATCGCCGTCCCCTCTGGGTTCTTCTTTAAGCGGTTCTTCACCGTCGTGCTTGACTTCAATAGGGTACAGAAGATGTATAAGTCGCCGTAGAAGGACCGGCTTTCTTTCGCTGTTAGCCACTTTAACGATAGCTGCTCGTATTTTGCCATCGTCCCCTGGAATAAGCTCCTGCACTTTAGCAAGCTTCCAGAAAACTCTAGAAGTTGAATCGTTCTTAATGACAACTATGTCCCCAACGGAAATAGCGGGACGTTGCTGCTTCTTTGCTTGATTAGCGTGCTGTTCACGCAATCCAATCAAGTACTCCTTCCTGGATTGATTTGTAAACTGTTGCAAAACGGTTTTCTGATGTCGAGCTCTTCTTGTTAAGGCCTTGTAGGTACTAACGACTTCAAAATGTTTACAGTTCGGTGTAGCAGTTATTCGACGTCCATTTATTAAATGCGATGGGACCAACGGAAACGAAACGGATACTTCGTCGTCGCAGACGTAAGTTAGGGGGCGCCATTGATGACTGGTTTGGTTGCTGTTAACACCGTTCTCATCTCTTCAAATGACAATGACGCTCTTCCAATGATTTTCCTAAGGCATCTTTTGATACTTTTCACCAGGCGTTCCCAGAAGCCGCCCCACCGTGGGGCATGTTCAATTATAAAGTTCCATGTAATTCTGCTGTTTGCCAGGTAATGCTTAACTTCATCTAATCGGCAAATCTTGCTGATTTCCTTCGAGGACTTAAAATTTCCTGCATTATCTGATAGCAAGGTGGACGGTAACCCTCTTCTGCTTGTAAATCTCCGGAAAGCTTGCAAGAATGATTGTACGTTCAAGTCCGTCGTGAGTTCCAGATGCACTGCTCTTGTTGACTGACAGATGAACAGGCATATATACACCTTGTTCGTATCACAACTTATGTTTGCAGTGTTGCCTTCACGAATAACGGACCTGTAAAGTCCAATCCGGTATGATGGAATGGTGGGTCTTATGAGACTCTCATAGTTGGTAAATCGGGCGATAGCTCGGCTTGAAACGGCTGACCTTCTAATCTTCGAAACAATACGCATCTTCGTAACACCTTCTTAACCGATTCACGTCCTCTCAGAATCCAAAATCTTTCTCTAATTGTGGATAGAGTATCTCTTATTCCACTGTGCTTTACTCTTTCGTGAACATCAGTGATCGCCAGATGAACAAAGTGATGCCTCGACGGTAACAGGATCGGAGTTTTAGTCGGTTGAGGTAGATCTGGGTTGGCAATTCGGCCCCTACACTTGAGGATCCCATTTTCGTCAATAAACAATCCCATCTGTCGAACAAGAGTAGGTTTGTCGGTTTGCTGTTTTCCCTTCAGATAAGATAATTCACTATTAAACGTTGCCGATTGAACTGATTTAACCCGGTGTATTTCAGCCTCGTTGATTTCTTCAGCGGTTAACTCCTTTGACTGATTGGACTCCTTACATGCTGATTTGAACGACTTGACAGCTCTCAAAACACGAGCGGTCACTCGGAGTAAAGAAACCAAACCACCAAAACGTTCACAATCCATTACTTGGCTAATATCGGTATCCCTTTGTACACCATTGCAGTTGATCAGCGCATGATTTGCCGGCGATGGATGTTGCAACAGATCTTGCAATGCTTTGTCCTTATTAATCACCGGGTTTTTTGGCCTCTGGTCTTCGGACTGGAGCAGGAATGACGGTCCAGACCACCACATCGAGTTGGTTGTCAGATTTCTACAAGTGATTCCTCTTGATGGAAGGTCGGCAGGATTTTCCAGTCCTGGACAAAATCTGCATGTGCTGCTATTTGATAAACGTCGAATTTCTTGTATCCGATGTTGAACATATTGCTTCCATGGTTTCTGATTCAAAGTCCAATACAATACTGTCATTGAATTCGTCCAGTAAACTACTTCGATATCTTGGGATAATGCCTCTAGCACTGTATCAACAAGTCGAGCCAGGATAACTGCTCCGAGCAGCTCTTGACGAGGTATGCTTTGCCTCTTTATAGGTGCCACTTCGGTTTTCGATGCGAAAGTCGAACTTGTACACCACCGTTCGCATAAGTAGATCTCATATAGACTGCTGTGCCCATCGCCTTCTCTGAGGCGTCGCAGAAGGCATGTAATTGCGTAGACTGTAGCGTAGAACAAGCGGAAAAATAGCATCTGGGAATTCGGAGATTGTCAATGTTCAGTAAATCGACTAAGAAATCTTGTTATTGGCTTCGCATCTCTCCTGCTAACTCATCATCCCAGTTGACACCTTCTGTACATAATACTTGAAACATCATTTTCATCTTGATGGTGAATGGACTGAGCAGTCCAAGGGGACCGAAGATCTTCGCAGTTAGTTTCAGTAGTGATCGCTTGGTGACTGGCAAGGATTTAGCTTGGCGAGCTAGTTCAGACAGATTGAACAG
>JBAHVQ010208503.1:0-12369 GCA_036872915.1 Nanipora kamurai
GATCACGCTTATTCCCTAAACGGTTTAAAGAGTAAACTTTGAGTTTGGCAAAGTTGAATTTACTTTTTAAGATAAAACACTCTTATTAATATCGCCTGAGAAACTTGGAGAGTGTGATCAATCCTTATTGCGCTAAATCTCCGTACACTGTCTTTTGTGTCATGACCAAGGCGAATGCCAATATTTACTTATGTAGCACAAGAAGTTGAAAGGTTGGTAGACTGCCGAATTTATGATAAAGAGTTCTAAAGTTTCGAGCTATGGCCCTTCGTCAGAGAGTGAAACGATTTCTTTATTATAAATTCGGCAGTCTACCAACCTCTTAACTTTTTGTGCTGTTTTATACTGCCTACGCAGCACCCCAATTTTATATCATTGTCTGGATTCTTTACTTATGTAGTCTGTATCATGTTTTTTATTATTGCACTAGAACTTTGTAAACGTCTTATTGTGATCCTTGCCTGATAATTTGCAGGAAATTTCCTCCTAAGAATGGGCAAAAAACGCTTTTCTTGCACTTACGAAATTCAATTTTTTTTCTGGGTGCATGCCCCTAAACCCCCCCAGTGGGGTACCTCCGTAGCCCCCCAACAAAGTAACACTACTTCCTACGATCCAGGTTGTGGATGTTTATCTCACTCAATTCCATTCTCGTCCCCAGAGCCTCTTTCTTGCTGGCGCGCAATACAAGGTTCTGGGGTAATCCATAAATATAAGAAATCTTATTGGTTATTGGTTCATTTGCGTTAATTAGCGGAAGTCATTCACGCTTTATTGATTTCAAAGAGGAAAACAACATTTTCAGACAAATTTTGACTACTGATATTTTGAACCCTTTTATTGCACGATAATAACAGCCAACCACTACCTTATTAAGTGATGTAACTGAACAGACTTTGTCGATTTCTATAAAAGCACATCGAAACCGGAACCCCTCAAAACTACTGGGTTCCGGTACGGATTATCCCAGAGCCTTTTACCGCGCGACAGCAAGAAAAAGGCTCTGGGGAGGAGAATGACTTGATTCATCAACGTAAATAATTAAGGCGCATCTACACCGGAAACAAGCGATGCAAGCGAAAATTTTAGAAACAAGTAAATAGCATGTGAACATCTACACCGCCAGGGAGCGTCAAAATTTAATTGAGCGAGAACGACGCGAATCATATAGAAACATGTTCTATTTTTTAACCCCCACCCGACGAGATAAAAAGGGACCAATCAGAAACGAGAAATGTATTAAGGCCAGCCGTGAAGTTACATATTAACTTCAACAATCGTCAAGTAGAAGATGGACGACTGTCCATAATCAAGGCAACTAGCAAAAGTGCATCTACACGAAAGTAGTGTTTGAATCTCTGTGCATCTATCTGTAAGACCAATTTACGTACGATATTATGGAATGCGTCTTGTACTTTCCTTCTTTAATTCATGTTGTGGATCCACACAGCAGTTTCGTTGCCATCGATGTTGCCGACGAAGAAGAAGCGTGGCTGTTTGACGAAGATCAGCATTAGAGATTTTTGTTCAAAATGACTTTATTTTATATTTAATGTGTGGTGAGAAAAATCGTCACCCATTAAATTACACGTCGGTCGCATCTGGTGTAGAGGCGCCTTTATTCTCAGGAGCCGGTAATGTGAGAAGACCTGAGGTTGACCGGGATGTAATTTCAATTTCTACCTCGAGTTTACATGCGTTTTGTTAAATTGGGCTGACCCGGCTGAAATATGAAGCAAATTCGGCAACCAAACCGGAACTACAACGATTTCAGTTCAGTTAAATTCAGTACTATCCAAAAGCTTGTGCTTCAATTAAGTCATTTCATCGCACAGGTACATTGAATAAGGGAGCTAAAATGATTATATACTGAGTGTATCACGACATGATACTATGAAACTAAAGGCCCGAACAAACTTTCATAAGATAATTGACATTTCAACGAACAATGTCCAAATCAAGGTAATGAAGAAGTTTAGCCTAGGGCCAAATATGTCCGTGGGGGACGCTTAGCATTCTGATCAAAAATATCCGTAGGCTATAAATTTTAGTCATTTGGTAAGTTTTTCAATTTATCAGACTGACAAGCTCTTCATCTGTTGAGATGTCTAAGAATTTCTGCCTGGTTATCGTAATATTCACTTGCCTTGGTTTACTGGTTAGTGCCCCAGTGTCCATGCATCTGTCTCATGGTTGGGGTCATTTGCGATTCCATATTGTGATTGGTAACACAACCAGTCATGCGATGTTTGTACCGAAATGTATGCCGGGAAAACGGATTCCATTGGAGATGTCAAAGGCAGATTCATACAAGACTGGTATTCTGTTTGTGACGGTCAACCGACAAGTATCTGCAATGTAAATAAAGTCTTGTATACAATTTTCAGGTATCCAAATGATTCGAACCAAGCGCTGCCGGTGCCCAATGAAATTGACCTCGTTATGCGATTTCCTATTTTCGACCGCTTTCCGTATGATGTTACCGCCTCCTGTTGCTTTCGAAATTTGCTCTAAGGAAATCTTAATACTAAGACCGGATTACCTAGCCATAAATTACACATGCACCATGCTGTACATAAGTATTTTTGGGGAATAATGAGTGAGGTGGTGACCGCACCAAATGATCCGACATTTTGGCTCCATCATTCCTTTGTTGATCGCATTTTCGAGAAATGGTTAAGACGATACAAAGCTGGCCCTTTCCTGTTGACAAATCACAATGCAGCATTTGATCATAACAGAAAGTCTGCTATTGTTCCCTTCTTTCCAATGACCGCTCGCAAGGATATGTTTCAGAGATCATTTCTACTTGGATACATCTATGAAGACATCGACAAAAATGGTAATAAAGCATCATCTATTTTATTTCCACCGAAGCCCTTGTCAAAATTTCGTAAAGCCAGATTTCACATGTGAAATTAAAATATGTGAAGTAGTTTCACATGTGATAACATGTGACCACAGGAATCCACATGTAAATGCCATGTGTAAAACATGGAATTAAATCATTTCTAAAAATAAACATGTGACGAATTTTAAAATGTGAAGAACCACATATAAAAACCACACGTGAAAAAAGTATTCACTGGTAAAATTGGAACATATGTAACTCCTAAGTGCCAGATTTAGTCATCACTGACTGATGGAGACTTTAGTATTTTACTTTGTCTAACGCTAGACGTTTTTCCTTGTCAAGGGGAACACCCAATGTCACTAAAGGGGTTAAATATTATCACACATGATTACATCAAATGACACGTGTAAGGTCATGTGGAAGTTTCGTGAGAAAAGAGTATACACTTAAAAACGGACAACCTGTAGGAAGTTGGCATCTGGGCCCAGTTGTTTAAAGGACGATCACCACTAATCCTAGGTTAAAATTAAATCAGCTCTTTAGTTTGGTATGTTCTGCTTAGAAATTTTAGTGCAAACTTTCTAATAGAAAACCTTTGTGTATCTGCGTCATAGCCGAAATAAAAACGTTAAACATTCTTTCCTACGTCAGCTGTATTTTATCCACAAAGGTTTTACTAATCCTGAGTTAACTTAATCGCCTAAGGGCCCAGTTGTCCAAAGGACGATTACCGCTAATCTTGGGTTAAAATGTAATCAGCTCTTTTGTTTGGTATGTTCTGCTAAGTGATTTAAACTCAAACTTTCTAGGAGAACACCTTTCTCTATTTGTATGATATCTGAACAAGAACGTTAAAAAATCCTTTATTGGATTAGGAGTATTTGATCCACAAAGTTTTCACTAACCTTGGATTAACCTAATCTCCTTTGAACAACCGGACACTTGTAAACAACTCGACCCAGGATGATTACAATACTGGGCTCGGTTGTTTGAAGGACGATTACAGGTAATCCTGGGCTAAAAACTAATCGGCTCTTTTGTTGGACATGTTCTGTGAGATAATTTTATTCAAAAAGTTTTAGGATAAAACCTTTCAATGTTTTTATGATATACGAACTTAAAACTTTTAACATTGTTTCCTACATTAGCGATATTTCATCCACGAAGTTTTCACTAATCCTGGGTAAAGCTAATCGCCCTTTTGAACAACTGGGCCGTGTTCATCAAGCCGATATCAAGGTCGGTTCGCAAAGCTTGTTCCCAGTTGTTGACTAGTGTAGAGTGGGTTGTTAGAGACTTGTAACAAAGTAACTACCAAATTCATTGTTGCCAACAAACAGGCTGCATGGTAATTGCTCTGAAGACGATTTGACCAAGCATGATTTAACAAAGTTAACCATAATGTAACCAACACATCTTGCGAACAAGCTTGGAGATTTTTAATTTTGTACTAAAACGTATTAAAACCAAGGACATTTTCGCCCTTGTTGCCTAAGTAAGGTTGGCCTGATTTCCTGAAGAAAGCAAAATGAAAATTTGAGACTTACAAACATACATTTAGATATTTTGTAAGAACAAAAAACCTGAATGTCTTTCGTAGAAAAAAAAACAGTTTAAGAATCAAAAACTCTGATAGCGAAATAAGGAGTTCAAGTGATTGCAACAGCTATAAACGTGACTGTGATTGTCGACGCTGTTATTTTAATTTGAACTGTAACTTTCATGGCGGTTTTATGAGGAATTTCATCAACCAATAAAAATCTGCTTGACGTGTTTTTCGCTGTAGGTTTTTTACTTTTTGACTCCTCTATGTTGCTTTTCCTGAATAAAACATGATCAAAAATTTGAATAAAGTTTGACTAAAATGAGCTTGAGTAAGCTGCAATTGAATCATAGAATGATAAAAAAACCCCAGAAAATTGCTGTAAAATCTTTGTGGGATTACCGGTATTTTATGTAATATATTCAAGATTACTTAAGTTTTTTGATCGCTGTCGATTTAAACACGTGATTTAACCCTTTGATTCGCGTAGTGACCAGGGGTCTTTCCTTTGACGAGTAAAATCGCCTGACGTTAGACAGAGTAAAATAATAAAGGTGTCGCACAACAACTGTAAGCATGAAAGGGTTAAACGAGCCCATTGAACTCTGTATAGACTGGAAGGCTGATTTCTACCCAAAAAGTGGCAAAAAAGCCAAAAGTGGCCGACACGCAGACTTTGAGTCCCTCACGCGATCACCTTAGAAGCAGTTCCTAACATAAACATTAACTCTAACTGGAACGTAGAACGAAGCCCCCCGGACTCCAAATACTTATTATGATTTCCAGGAGGTAGGGTCTCCATCTAGGACATAGATTTCCAGGGATTTCGACGACTAAATTTTTCTCCCGGTGGTCAAAAACTAAAACCCTCATGTTGTTCAGTAATTCCTGGAAACCTGTGTCAATTGTTTCAAGGTTTATCAGGCTTTGCAGACTTTCCCATGCATTTTTCCTACGTGGTAATTCGAAAACTTCCAAGGCTTCGCTCGGCAAAACGTGGAAACAAAACCTAAAGTTTCCATGGATTTAAAAACTAAATAACTTGTACAGTACAATATACAACGGAATTAATAGGCCAAAATCTGGCAATTAACAAATGTTTGTGGAGTTCCACAAACAATAATAAAAGTTCTATTAAGATTCCCTAGGTAACGTTTCAAGAACTTAAGGAGATATCATTTTAATGTTATCTTGACAGGATACTCGTCTACAGATGGAGATCAAGAACCAAGGACATCCTGGCAATGTCAGACTTGAAGAAGAAATCTTTAATTTTCCAGCTTGTTCTCTCATTACCTTTTCCAATGAAGGGTGTGCCAAGCAAGATGAAATATATTTTGAACATGAGTTAGAATAGGTATTAAAAATCATATCATGGACGCTAAATTATTTTAGCCTCCTTATCAAGAAAACACAATCCTACGTACACATATTGTCTCAGTTTATGTCGCCTCCTCTGGCTTGTCATTTCCCTCAAGCTCTTACTCACCTCTCCCCTTTTCTCGCTCACTCTGTCCGTCTGTCTGTCTGTCTGTCTCTCACTCAGGGTTTTGTACAGATACACCCCGTGAATCTGTATAATTAGTAATATAATCACCCAGTGTAAATTCATTTGGGCCCTGCTACACACATCTTGTGTGGAATGCGCTTGTGGAGCCCCCAAATTGGAGAGAGAGGCAAAGTTCGTCGATCTCGAGTAAGGACCACTGAAAGTGCCAGTGACGCTGTTCAAGATATAAAGAAGCTTCTGTTTAACCTTTTCCTGAATAATGTCGTTGTACAGCAACAAGTCATAACAATAAAACAATTGGAAGAAGTTGGAACAGTAAAGGAAGGGACCCACTATCGCGTCGCGGGGTCGCTAGAGCTCGGCGACAAGGTGACCGGCGACCAAACCACCAGTGGTGAGACACACTGTGACAATTGCCAGCGGCAAAGCCACGAAACTACTTCGCGGTCGCTATAGATATTTTTCAGCGGGGTAAACTGGCAAAAACAGAGGAAGCGTCAACGGTAAGCTAAATCTCAAGGTGGCTTCAAGCATAGAGTTGCGTGCAGCATTAGTTGCGGTATTTTAAATAAATTAACAAACATCGAAAAGAATCACAGACGAAAAAAACAGCCCAGTAAAAGGCAATAGTGAGTCCGAGATATTAGTGGACGTCAACGAGAGCAGGATGAACTAAAAATTCATATCCAGGGCGAGATACATTTTCTAAGCGTTTATCTGAACCTGCCCGAGCAATGACACCTTAAAATTTTACGCCAGCGACACAGCGATTTCATGTACTCCAGCGATTTCAGCGACAGGTTCCCCAACGACACAGCGACAGGCCTTGGTAACCGCGCAATGGTGTCGCCGAAACTCAGCGACACGGCGACTGCGACAGTGTTGTCTTTGCCTTTAGAGAACGAAAAACAAAAGGGAAAAAATCATGCAGGAAAGGGTTAATAGTTAACTGTAGCTTATTACACACTGCCGAGAATGTTAAAATGTGGGACTGACAGTGAATGAATGCTTATGGTCAAAAAGCACGGCCTCCCACATTGCACTAAATATGTTTTTAAGGCACCTCCTGAAATAGTAAATAAGTTAGTTAAATACCTCGAACGTCGGCTTTAATCAATATGCATCGCTCTGGCCTACGGCCCTCGCAATGTACATGTATATGGTATTTAACTCTTAATTGAAAAGTTAATCCTAAATTCCTGACAATATCCCCAAGCCTAAACAATGACTCTAATCCTTTCTTTACCCCCGTGGAAAATCTTTTCTTCTCTCTTTTCCCTCGATCTGTATTTTCGTACTGTCATGGTGGAGGGAATCACGGCTGACCTCATGCTACAGTTTAAATTTTTACAATTTATATATGGAAAGAAGCCTAAATTCGTCTGGAGTGGAATTAGAGCAGAGCTAGAGATGAATTTACTCGCCTTGTTTTCGGTGATTCTAATTTTGAAGATATCGTATGGGCCGACGATGTAAACCACAACATGGTATGTTGCAAAACCTTCAACCGCCTACCTTAGGTTCAAACTGACACAACTACAACCACCCTTTGCATTCAAGGCAACCAGGAGATCTAAAGGAAGCTAAATCTAAATTGCTTAGAGTACATGGTCTCGAGATGAGTTCAGTTAATCTAACCTCCCACACTAACGAATGTGTGGAACAACACGGCGAACAAGCTGTGTCGTCAGGGGGTGCATACCATGGTATTTCCCACTTATGAAACTCATTAATAATTCATAAGGAAAATCCAAGAGAAATGAATGTTTAAACAATATCTTTAAATTGGTAAGAGATTTCACCCTGATTTGCATAAACTTTTTCCTCAGTTTACTAAGGCAAAATCACTCCAACTTAAAAAATAGTTGAAAAACATGGCTATTTAGATGCGTCCGTTTGGTAAGTAAGATAAAAAAGTTTGATAAATCAGATACAGATCGGATGCGAATGCTTTATCTATTACTTAGAGTCTCAAGAGCAATCATTGGTCATAATATTGATCAACTGTAGAGCTTACTATACTTCGTGCTGAACAGAAAGTTTGTTCATATGGGAGCTTAGTAAATATCAGACGACTAGTGGGCGTTCGTTAAGCTCGTTATCTCAGAAAACGATTTCTGAGCCCCAGACGGGAATCGAACCCGCAACCTTCTGATGATCGGTGAGACGCTCTAGTCGTCTGATATTTACCAAGCTCCATAACTTTGTGTTCAGCATTAAGTATTTCCATCATTATTATTATATCGTGACTTCCGCTTAGACAGTACAGGTGACGAACCTGCACCCTAACTCACCATCTGAGTCGTGGTAGCTCAATGTTAGAGCGTCTCACCGGTCATCAGAAGGTTGCGGGTTCGATTCCCGTCTAGGGCTCAGAAATCGTTTCCTGAGATAACGAGCTTGACGAACGTCCACTAGTCGTCTGTAGCACTTACTGCTGTTCCTGTATAAAATATGGGGACAAAGTTTTTGTTTTCGTTAAAGTAGATAAAAAAATAAAGAAAATTCAAACGACATACACAACCAGTTAAAATAGTAAAGCAAACCTTAAAAACGTTAAACAACAACTTTGCCAAATCTTCTTTTATTTATCACGCCTTTACTGAAAATTCTGTGCTAAACCACACCAAACGATGACATAAATTGCTTAAACACCTTGGTTACTGGAATATGACTTTTATATAAAATAACTGAAGTACTATCTACTTATTACAATGCATCCGTCACTACTTGAATGGTTTCTTATAGCCACTAAGTGAGCACCTTTCTTCCTGATGTTTAGGGGTTGAAGAACTTAATTTCAGTTATTTTTAGCCATGTTGAAGCTGCTACAAGTATTGATGGTGTATTCTTTCTTGAATTTGATAAAATAAGTTTACTGTATTTGAAATCGTGCGACCCAAGAAACTCTCGGCATTTACTACAACTCATTATTGTGTAACTGGCGACGCTAGCTCTCGAAAACTTCGATCTACGTGTCACTGCACAAGTTTTGAGCCTGGGTGACCTGTGGTTTTACTTTCATTTTGGGCTGTGCCTTTGTCTGTTGGTACTTTCTGGAAGATTTCGGATTACAAGCGAAAAACCTAGACCGATTTTCTGTTTTCTGATGGCCGTTCTTTAATCTTTTGACAAAAGGTGAATCCAGACTGTTTGGAGGCCATGGCTGAGGCTCCTGAGACTGATGGTTTTCCTCTTAAATAGTTCAAAAATCAAGAATTCGTTCGAGATTTGTATGAATGCGGCATTTGCTTTAACGTCGTGAAAGATGCAGTACAAATTCGCGGCTGTGGTCATCAGTTCTGTCGAGGCTGTCTCGATGGTGTTTTAAGGTAAGTGTTAGTTGTAAGTATGATACAAAAGACGAAGGGCCATCACTCGAAATGTCAGTTTTTCAACATTCCGGCATTTGCCCCACCCTTTTGGTTTTCTTCTTTAGTGGTAACGCTTACTTTGGCAAGATTTAGCAAGCAATTACCAACTTAAAAGATTATGCATGGTTTATGTCGCGTTTAAGACCTACAGGATTAAGGTATCAGTTTACCGTCACCTAAAATTTCACAACCAGATGCAGTTTTTGATTCTTGCCCAGACTTGTCCGGGAAGTCTCTATGTCAACAGTTCTCGCGTATTGTCGGATACTCATCGATATTAAATCGGTATATTCTTGTGTGAGATCGTAAGTAAGTCAACGCCAGCCACATCGGGACGTATTTCCGGAGCACGTTTTTGGAAAGTTTATCTTGAAAGAAAGGTGAGTTTTAATCGACTTTTACCATGCTTTTTTGTATACTTTCAAGACAAATCAGGTACAATATTCAAGAAATGCCTATGGGAATTTGCATGTGATAAATATGCCATCTTTTTGGATCGATTTCGACACATAAGACGGGAGTCTGCGAATTCTCATGGCGGAACTGTGGATTCTCTTCCCGCGACTGTGAATTCCCTTCGGAGAAATGTCGATTCCCTTCGGGGAACTGTGAATTCCCTTTGGGGGGCAATAAATTCCCACTCGGGAACTATAGATTTCTTGAGTGTCGTGCTTGGTTGTATCATGGTTTATAATGTCTGTAAAAGAATTATTTCACTTTCGGGAGATGTTGAATTAAACTCAGGTCCTGTAACGTCAAACAACTTGTCTACTCCGCCTGCATATAGTGAGCAGGTTGACCTGTTTACTCGTAGATTACGTACATGTAGCTATGGTTTGAGACCTCGTGATGTTGGTAGAGGGGATGATTGCTTTTTTAGGTCAACATCACATCAGTTATACGGTGACTCTAGTCATCATCTCGAAATTAGATCTATATAGTATTCAATATTTGAGAAAAGATCCAGAACGATTTATAACGAGTATTGAGACATCATGGTTGGGGTATTTGTCAAACATGTCCCAACAAGGAACTTGGGCTGATCATGTTATAATTCAGGCAGTAGCTGATGCAATGAATTTGCAAATTCACATTGTAGAATCAAATGCAAATTTTTCAGACATCACTTTAATTGAAACAAAAATACAATAGAAGTTCCAAGATCTTTGTTTATAGGGCACATAGGTGAGGTACATTACATCTCAAGATCGGAAGTCTGCACAGAAGAGAATCCAATGTCCAATGATCAAATTAACATGCCAATCAGTGCTTCTGCTCATAATAGACAGTAAAGGCCATGCAGTAATGCTACTAACTCAAACAACAAAAGAACAAAAACACGCAAAATAATGATATAATTGAAACTATAAACAATACTAGTGGAGCAATCAATGGATCTGTAATAAGCAACAGCAAAAGTAGGAGTGTTTATATGAAACAGTATAGAACGAAGTGAAGATCTGTTGAAGAGAATGAAAAACAACGTGTGTACCAAAAGAAATATAGGGCATCAAATAAGTCACTTGAGCAGAATCAAAAAGATAATAAATACAAGAGAAACTATTGTCTTAAAAAGAAAATTGTTAGAGAATAGAATGAAACATAATGAATATGTGAAACAGTATCATGCAGCAAAGAATTGTGAAGAGAGTAAAGCTAAAAATAGAAGTTGTATGAAACAGTTTTGAGCTAAAATGTCTCCTGCAGAGAAGGCAAAATGCAATGAAATCCAAGAGGACCTACAGAGCCAGAACTGCTGCACGTATGAAAAATGACAGAGCAAATGCAAATAAAAGTGTTGAATGTTTGATTTGTTGAATGTTGAATGTTGTCAGAGTCCCATTATATATTTGTACTTGTTGTGATCAGCTATGGTGTAAGCACAGTGTACAACATGCCTCCAACCTAAGGCAGTCGAATCCTGATATTGATAAGTGTCCATGCAAAAATATAAGTGTTAATAATATAGAATAGGTTGGATGAATGTGAAGAGATTTATAGTGGTGGTTTAATCGTGAGATACCTAACGTGGCCTGTGTGTGAGCTTACAACATCCCACACTTGCTGACTGGGCAGCATGGTATGATTGAAGTGGGAATTGACATGTGAAACAAGGCAAATGTTTTAGACACTTGTGATCTTCTTGTAGAAACTTGTAATGATGATAATCGCAGTGATGATGAGTATGAATGTGACAGGTTCGACAAATTGACTAGTACTTCTGTGAATGTCAAAAAGCAAACTAAAACAAGAATAATTCAAAGTTGTTGGTTTAATAAGGAAGCTCAACCAGAAAAATATTGTAGTGAGCTTATTTCACAGCATGGTGGAATGAGGATACTGATCTTCTTGGAGATTGTTCTTCCTACAGAGGATGTTATATGGTGATGTATAGTTTAATAAATGTGCAAATGAAACAGTATGCTGTGTGTGATAAGGATCTTAACAAAACACAGCAGGAAATCAGTACTTTGGAGGACAATTATGACACTCTTGTGCCTTGTACTTGGACTGCTGAACTACAAGACAAGGCAGAAAGTAATGTGGATGTACATCCTGATCTCAATGAAAGCTATAATCTTTCAGATAACTTAGGCATTCCCTCAGCTGATTTAAACACTGAACTGTTGGTACTGAATGATTTGCAGGATGATGAATATAGATGTCTAGTTCAAATGTTGAATGTTGAGCAAAAAGAGTTTTTTTACCATGTTCTACCCAAAATAAAGCATCTGATGAACCAATCCTATTGTTTCCCCAGTGATGGAGGTGGTGTAGGGAAATCACATGTCAGCAAAGCAGTATACTGGGCAGACTTGAAGTGTTATAACTTCAGAGCTGGTGATGACTTTGCTAAAATAACTGCATTGTTATTAGCACTTATCGGTAAAGCTGCCTATAATATCAAAGGTAATACAATACATAGTGCACTTGCAATACCAGCTTGTGAGTCACTGAAGAACTACAAATCTTTGGATTCTAGTAGGCTCAATACACTAAGATGCCACCTGGGTAGTGTGAAATTGATCTTTCTTGATGAAGTTTCCATGGTAGGCAATGCTATATTTAATATACAATTACACAACAG
>JBAHVQ010208514.1:0-12368 GCA_036872915.1 Nanipora kamurai
TATAGTCCATGCAATTACAAACCCAACAGGTCTGGCCGAGCGTCGATGACATGAAGAAGCGGACGTTGGCTTTGGACAAGCCAATCAGTTTGCCACAGCTCCGCAACATAACGTCATTGAAGAATGGCGATGAGCTCTTTGTCTACGCGGCCAAAAAGAACCTGACTGTAGATGCGGAACCACTGAGAGATCGACCTGCAAAAAGAATTCGCCACTGAGGGGGGCGCCGCACAGGGGACGCATCATACAGCTCAGACATGTTCAGACATGGTTATGCTTATCTTGTCTTTCTGTTTCATTCCTGGACGCTACGACTGGGAGGTGCTCCCGGTACCTGAAAGGAATGAAACTTTGGTGGTGGTAGTCCCACGCAGGCGCCCCTCCGGGTGAACTTCAGTACGATCCGTGGCCCAGCCACGCACTTTGAATCTGAATGCAGGGTAGTGCCAGCTCGAGACAACATGAACCTGGATTATAGATAGAGACCACATGCATCACACCTTTCTTGTTGTGTATCGTTTCAACCTTCGAAATGCGTGACGGAGTTGCTCATAGCAAATTAGAATAGTTACACATATCATATTTCGTAATGCTCCTGGACGGAGAACATGGATATATACAGTATATATATATATATATGGGCTGGCATGATGAACTGCAGGAGAGCACCACACGACAAAAACACAGTGCACTGGGCGCGTCCAACCACGTGGCTTCAACAGTCTTCCAGTTTTTCAGTTTGTCGTTGCCTTGTATATATAGGAGTCAGTCCAGCCAGCCGTTTGTGCCTGTAGGAAGATACTCCTGGCCACTGGCTGCAGTGGCCATTTGTAGATAGGCTTGCGTGCCTATTGGAGGTACTCCTGGCCACAGACTTCAGTGGCCGTTTGTAGCCTTGCTTGCCTGTAGGGAGTCACTCTTGGCCAATGGATGACTCTGACTTACAGGACGCCAGGGATGATGATGATGATGATGATGAAGGCCCAGTCCAGCTGTCCATCGACCGTGTGACCCGAGTTAGCTTGGGTAAGCTCAAGTGGTTTCCAGAAACCCATGAGTTTGAGGGTAAAACCTATGCCAGCCTTTCGCGGTTTGATCCCCAATTGGTCAAGGTCATCACTGGCAAAGGCATGAACAGACATGCCAAAAGAAGAGCATGGGGATTGAATGTCCAATGGTGGGCGGCTACTAGACAATTGAGACCTTCATTCTTTGTTTCAGCACCTTTTTTCACCCATATTTGAATGGATGTTGCGACATGCAGTGTTTTGACACCAACGTATATGGAACACACATAGTTTGGAATAGTTTGGAAACCTAGTTGCACGTTAGGACATGATGCCTGCACAGCCCTATTGCGCAAGCATATCCTCTCCGGCGTGCAGGAAGGGGAGCCCCAACCAAAGCTTCGGCCAGCCAGGGAAGATGACAAGTTCATCGTCAGCCGAGATGTTGTAGTGGTTCTGCCGGAGTTTGAGCACGACAACGAAGTGTTTGGGCCGCTGGAGTGCAGGATGCTTTGGAGTGTAAAAGCCAAAGAGGTGCATGTCGAGCTGACAGAGGCGAACCTCCGGTATGTTTTCGCGGCGCTCCAGCACTCGCCGCCTGCTGAAAAGAAGATTGAAAAGAAGAGCAAAGGTGAAGGCTGTGTAGCTGCGTCGCCGAAAAGGAAACGACGCAAATTAAAGAAGAGACCTAGCCAGGCTAGTCAGGATGATCCAGAGCAACCCTTTGAGCCTGTTGCTGCTTCTCTTGTTGCTGACAGCTAGGAGCTGCTCCCTGCGCCAATGGCACGAAACAGTGTTGGAGAGTGAGACTGGTGTGCACTAAGTTTGTTTGACTTTGAGAAAGCCTGTTGGAGTGTGAGACTGTTGTGCACTAAGTTTGTTTGACTATGTTAATATATGTAACTACAAAGCCATCGCAAATAGTTCGGACAAACCTTCAACCGAACCATGGACATGGAACCTTCAACCGAAGCCGTGTTGAGTAGGGTAGGCACAGCTATAGTGAGTTCCACGGGTTTCCCACCATGGACTTTGCACCTTCGACCATATCGTATGACCAGAAGGTCAAGGTGATGGCTATTATGGCCGAAGCCATTTGCCTTTTGAAGGTGGCGATGAAGCAAGTTGAAGACCTAGAGGTCACGCTGTGGCAGATCTTGGAGATGCCGGACCCATGGATGGGCCCACCGCCGGACAAGCGCTCCATGGAGGCCGCAGCAGACCATGACTCCTTTGTCAAACGGCGCCGGATTCGGTGGGGTACGAGTGATGAAACTTTGGTCTTGGGGCAAACAGGGACATCTTCAATGGCTGCCGATGAGGATAGCTCCCAGTTCCCAGCAACGTTTGTCCCGGAGTAGCTCCTATATAGACCGGATAGGAGTTCCCCTGGCTTACAAAGCCTGGTGCCGATTGGAGCTTGCTCCTGGCCACGTTCGGCGCCTGGCGAATGCAGCCTCTTCCTTGTGTGGAAACAAAAGGAGTGATGTTGCTTCACATGTACCTTTTCCTAAACAATCACTGTTTGAACTGACGCGGCGTTGCGAGCGTTTTGCTATGTACTGTAATGCTGATACTTATAGAACATGTTTGGAGCATCATCGTTTGATTGACAGCGCTGGCACTCACCGTTCTTGGTAAGGAGTTAGATGACTATCACCGTATGGAACCAGACATCACGCTTGGCTAAGATCAGGAATCTGAAAGATAAAGACATTGCTTTGTGGAGCCACATTTTGTGTACTTCATTTTGGACTACGTATATATAAATATGACAATTTGTGCGTGTGAGGCCCTATATTGCCACAACGGCCGCTGGCTTACACAGATCAGGCGGGATGGTTTCAGACACATGCCGACGTCGCAAGTCGACTTGATGTGTTTGGAGTTCAGGGTATAGTTGATGTGTTTGGAGTCAACTTGATGTGATTCGAATTGATCGCTTTGCGCAGTGCGTGGGTAATTGATTGTGTCCATGTGTTGTCTCATTTATCGTTTGTCGAATGCCATTGTGTTCAGACATGTCCGACAGCGTGGCTTCCACAGTGTTTGCAACTCATGTGTTTGCAACTCTTTTCCGTAGCCTGGGCTCCACAGCCCGGACGTTTTTTTGTGATCCTGGTGTACGTCGCGTCGCTCCTGGGCACTGCTCCTGGCCCCCTTTGTCTGCGCCTGTGTCGGCACGGACTTGCTCCTGGTGCTGGGCTACTTGCCTTGTACCGACTAGGAGTTGCTCCTGGTACTTGGCTGCTTGCCTTGTACCGCACGGAGTCGCTCCTGGTACCGGTGCTTGGCTGCTTGTCTTGTGCCGTGTGCCGCCTGGTGCCATGGCGGGGTCTTCCTCTACATGCGACGTCTTGATGGTGAGCCCGGAGGGCCAGCCTGACCCTGAGCTGGACACCTTTGCGGGTGGCAAGATGGGTCCTGATGTCCCGGACAAGATATGTCCCCTGTGCGGCTACTCGAACCCGAACATATCGCACTACGCCTATGTCAAGGGGGGCCAGATTGCAACCTTGAAGGACCCAGATTTCCAGACTGCCATGCCCCACCTGGACAGCTTCTCCGACCTGGCCGAAACAGAAGAGGCCCAGTTTTTATGCTACAAGTGTTGTGGGCGGGCCTGCAACGTGAACTTTGCACACCTGGAAAAAGATGGCCCTTCCTGCAAATTCAAGAAGCTGTCATTGCGCTGCCTGACCAGCAAGGCAGATGACTTCACCATCAAGAATTCGCTTAGCAAGGTGGAGCGCGCCTTCGATGCAGATACCGCCGAGCAGGTGCTGGTCACCTTGTCGGGGATGCGCGATGCCCGCATCAAACGAGGTGCAGACTGGGTCACCCAGCTGTCTTCCCAGAAGACCTGGGCCTGCGACATCCAGCTGCTGTATGGATGTGGCCAGTGTGGGCTGCTGCCCCTGAAGTCAGGCGGGTGGTTCTTGCTGCGGAACCCCAATGAACGGGAGTTCTGGGCCTGCGCCCGGTGCGGTGAGCGCTACCTGAATGGTTCCAGCCCGCGCTTCCTGATCCTCAAGTTGGAGGAGCACGAACCCATGGTATTCAGGGTCGGCCACATCTTGCCCCGGCTGGAGAACGAAATCAAGATCTTGCAGATGGCACAGATCTTCACGAAATTGGATATGACCAAGGAGAACTTCACCGATGCGGACATCATCAATGCCATTTGTATGATTGCCGACATATCCACTGAGCGCATGCGGGCCTACTTGAAGGTGGAGTTCTTCACTACCGTGGCCCCGATGAAGTACCACAGCGCCAAGATGATCTGCCAGCATGAGCAGCTGAGCATTCCGTGCCCAGGCAGGCAGATTCCCGGCTTTCAAGCCACGCGGGAGGTGCCTATCCTGGACCATGGCGCAGTGGCGCACATTGTGTACTTGGCGGCGTCGACCATTGATCTGATGGTTGTGAACCCGGGTATCCTGGGCAAAAACCAGAAGAAATATTGGCAGAACCTTTTGGTGGAGGTCAAAAAGACCCAAAACAATATGCGCAGTTCCAAGATGTGAAGATTCGGTTGACGTGGTGGTACTACTGTAACATGTTTCACTAGTTGTGTTGATGCAAAGCATTTCATCAACCTATAGACTTGAGATGTGTGAGAAACCAGATGTTTATGGCAGATCACTCAAAACCGGATCATCATGTTCTTGGCACGGAGGGGACGCCGTACAGGGGACGCATCATACAGCTCAGACATGTTCAGACATGTTTATGCTTATCTTGTCTTTCTGTTTCATTCCTGGACGCTACGACTGGGAGGTGCTCCCGGTACCTGAAAGGAATGAAACTTTGGTGGTTTTAGTCCCATGCGCCCCTCCGTGCGAAATCCGTGGCCCAGCCACGCACTTTGAAGCTTCCCGTGGCCCAGCCACGCACTTTGAAGCTTTCCGTGGCCCAGCCACGCACTTTGAAGCTGACTGCAGGGTAGTGCCAGCTCGAGACAACATGAACCTAGATTCGAGACCACATGCATCACAACTGTATTGTTGTGTTTTGTTTCAACCTGGCAAATTAGAAGATTGAAACACATATATGTTGTAATGCTCCTGGCACGGAGAGTATGAGGGCTGGCATGAAGAACTGCAGGAGAGCACCCGACCAAAAACAAATGTTTTGGTTCGATTTGCACAGGGTATAGGAGGATATATTGTTAAAGGTCGGTGACCATGTTTCATTGCGTACATCCAGTTCCTTTGAAGACATTGTGTGCTGCAGGCCATACCTTGGAAGAGCTTGAGGCGCAACCCAGCCGAGTGGTTTATAGACTTGAGACGTGTGAGACTACTATGATTACGATTATGTTGAATGGGAAAGCTGAAACTCTAGGTTCTGAGTGCTATCTATTTGAGTTGTGTTGCAAAAAAAACTCATTGGTTGGCAATTGCTGAAACAAGTCTAAATGAAAATTGATGCAATGGTAATGTATTTTTTCAACTGAAAATTTCAGTGAATGTCAGCAAACCAATTTAAATTCATTGGCAATGTCAAAGGTTCCAAAAAAAAATGGGCAGCGTTTCCCCCTATTAGCTGATCATTTGATATGTTTTCCAGAGGCAATCTCGTTTTGAGTTTTTGTGGATCCACAAAAATTCAATATGTTTTTTTGTGGATCCACAAAAAGTCAATGTCATTTTTTGTGGATCCACATTTTAAACTGTAAGCCTCCCACTTTGTTTTGTGGATCCACAATTCTGAATTTATATTTTTGTGGATCCACAATTTTGTGATTGATTTTTTTGTGGATCCACAAAAGTGAAAATATTGAGTTTTGAGTTTGGCTTCACTGATTGAGATTGGTTCCTTTGTACGCGAGGCTCTTTTTAATGATTGGCTATACTTCTCTGAGAAGGCGTGGCTGGATTGAAGAGTTGCTTTGCAATTAAATATTGTCATGGTTTCATTAACGATTGTTGTGATTGCCATGAGTCGCGGCACGGGTTGCATTCTTTTTAGGTTGAGTCTTTGAACCTGTCATACATTCTATACCACTGCTCACCGCTCGTTTGTTGAAGGTATTGTATGTGTTTTGTTCGGCGCAGAGTTCATGTGCTATGGATTGCTGGTAATCACATTGACCTGTCGAATGTTGTTCTGACATGGTCTTTGTTGGAGAATGTTATTAGCATACACATTCGAATGTTGTCTCGCCGCTCGTTTGTTGAAGGTATAATATGTTCTTGCTTGGCGCGGAGGTCAGGCGGAATGAATTGTCAACGGGCTGTGCGCCAGAACTGCGAACTGCTTGGTTATGATGTATGTGTGAACGTTGAACGACCAACCAAATAGAACTCCAATGCAGCTTACAGTGAGGGTTGCCAGGAGTGACTCCTATATCGGCTCATGTCTCATGCCAGGAGTGACTCCTGTCGGCGCTTGCAGACCATCTCACATTGAAGTACTTGAAGTACTCTATGTGTTTGCAATGGGTTTGTTTCGTAAACATGTAAATGTTATGTTGTCTGACAGTCATATCGGCCTGTAGTCAAACGCAGTCTTCACCTCTGCTGCCGGCGAGCTCACAGGCCCAGCCAGCCCACTGCCTTGGAACGTGGACCCTTGAGGCGCGCCTCCACTGAACCATGAACTGAAACCATGACCTCGTGTGAGGTTTGTGCCAATGGCTGTTGTGTCCCTCCTCAGCTGGATGGCTCACATTGGCGCTTGTGGCTGCACTGAACATGTATAGTGAACATATGTGGCATCACTTACGCGTGCACGTTCATCATTGTGCACACTGTAGTCCTATGTATTCAAAACCAGTAGTACACACACATTGTAGTCCTACGGACCATGTATTCAAACACAGGTAGCGCCATGTGTGATGAGCCGACCCCAGCATGGAGCGCTGACGACCATGAGTTGTATGACGATTGGGGTGAGTGGGACAATTCAGGACAGAAGGCGCGAGTGGTTTGGCTGGAGTGGAGTGAGGTTGATGTGCTCGGGTTCACACTTTGGTTTGCTTATGTGTTCCGGTTCAGGGCATTATGCGAAATCAATTTCCACATGTGTTTCCACCTGTGCCACCGGGCGTGCCAGCCTCTTGCTTTGCATGTCAGCCTGTGATGCTGTGTTCATGTGAAGAGTGAACGTGTTGTAACGAATAGTGAACTTAATTGTTTCGTGTGAAGCCAATTGATCTAAGGCTGGATATCGAACCCAGGCTCGCATTGAGATCATAAAACAAGTACTTGCACATTTGTGTTCATTGGGACCACATCATGTGTGTGGTACCTGTGCGTGAGATGCAGGAGGCTGAATGGCCGCGCGTGTCAGACTTCGCACGACCACCGGAGTTTGCTTCAGTACCGGTGCCACCGCCACCGCCTGCAGTACCGGTGCCGGAGCCTGCTGGGCCACCGCAGGCTGCTAAACCACCGGAGCCTGCTGGGCCACCCCCATGGATGTCGAACGCTCCGGTGGCTGCTCGTGCTTTGAGTGAGTCTTGGCAACATAGTTCACCGACACTTTATCGGTCATGGAAACTTGTTTGGTTAAGCTTCCTCGCGTGATATTGGCTATATGTGGACATTGCATTTGGCAAGCGCGTAATTGGTCAGATCAAAGCGAAGCCTATGCCTGGCAAGAAGCGCAAGATGCTGACTGACACATCACAGCAGGCCAACCAATATTATTGCAAAGGAGTGTCGCACACGCATTGCACCCTGCCATCCAGCGGCCTGACAGGTGCCACATGAATCAGCTCCACCTTCTGAGCTCGCATCGAGCAGTGTGACATACAGTGTACGGTCACCTCCACCTCAGGCGGCAGTTTGACTATACACGCGAACACTCTTTTGCAGTCTTCTAGAGAGGTGAGGAGTGAATATGTGTGTGAGTGATGTGAGTGCTTTGTTTGTGAATGAAATTGAACATATGGTGTTTGTGTCATTGTTCAGGCAAGCACTACCACGCTCAGTGTGAGGGACCCCCCTACACCTCAAGGATATCAATGGCTGAACGCCTTTTACAAGGTCCACGGCAAGGTGGGACGGCTTCGTGCACAGTTTGGGCAGTGAACCACTTCAGGTTTCACTATGGCGTTGTTGCTTGCACGCAGGATGCCACGCCTCCCACAGGGGCGGCACTGACGCCGGGCTTTCTGCAGGACTTGGCGTGCAGGACCATGGAACTGCAAGCAAAGGCCACTTGCGATGTCACGTTGGTGGTCCTGCGTGTGAAGCCATGTCCTGTGCAGGCCATGCAGGAGGAGGCCGACAGTTGGCGTTGGAATGCTCTTAAGGCTGAGGAGAATGAGGTGGAAGATGCTCCTGAGGGTGTGGTGATGTGGCATCAGGGCAAGAAGGACACCTGGCATGGGAGGCAAAACATGCTTCTGCAATAGTCTGGAATGTTGCAGACGTACAATTGATCGCCCAAGTGATCGCTCAAGCTCAGGAGTCCTGGCTGGGCAATGGCTTGGTATTGATTGACGGAAAGCTGCTCCCAGAAGCCGACGTCCCGGCCTACCGCGCTCGAGCATTGGCGCGTTTGACCCCTAGGTCAACGCCACGTGGTGGAATCGTAGCCCGGATTAAGGCCTCTCGGCGCGCATGCGCCTATAGCTCACGTTGTCTTGTTTCAGTGCGCAGTGTGGTTGATTGAATGGCTTGAGTTGTTTGTGCTTTCGTACAGGAAACTCAGAAGGAACTGCGCAGCGTTGAGGATGACGTCCCTTAGCTCAATGATTGCTTGTGTGCGCGCAATTCATGCAGCACATCACTCCATGTGCGTGTTTTGTGTGTTCCCCGATTGCATTGACGTTTTTCACCGCTCGGAGGCAGCCACGGGAAGCGGGCTGACGCATGCGGAGCGGCGGGAGACTATCACCGCTGTGAAAGACATGGCACGTGCTTTGAAGGACGTTGTGCAACGAAAAAAAACTTGACCTGCAGCCAGCCATGGTGGACATGTGCAATTATGAACTCAACACTCAACCCTCAGCATCAACCCTCACACACTCTCATATCAATTTACACCCTCACTTACAAGATGGCAGGCTGCAAGTATAATCGTGGCCATCCATATTGATGGGCCACCTCCTTTTCACAACCAGTCCAATGTGCAGGGACAGTGACTGGCTTGGTGAATCAGTTTCACAAAGCCCGGGCGTTTCACATGAGCCTACAGGAGTCACCCCCGGCAACTCTGCGGCAGTCCCAGCTGTTCTCAGTTGGGTGCCAGCCGCAAGGAGTTGCGCCTGGCCAGACACCCATACTGTATATATGCGGCTGTCCCAGCTGTTCGCAGTTGGCAGACAGCCGTGTAGGAGGTGCTCCTGGCAACCCTGCGACTGCGACACAGAAAACGCGAGGCTTGCGTGTCCATGCATGGTACATATGAGTGCAAGTTCATCCGCTGTGGTGGAACAGGTGTTTGTTTTTGTGAAACTGTTGCGCCGCCTGTGTTCACGCGTTCATGTCACCGAACAAATCCTCTGCCGCCCTGCCCACAGGTAGGTTCCTCATCCTCGAAGCTGGTGCAGGCGAGCCTTGCGTGTGGTGATGCCAGTCATGACTTGCCTCGACGTTGTCACTGGTGACACACAACACTAATGCAAGTGCATCTTTGTGAAGCTTGAGTTCACCTACCAGTCGAAGAAGCACGATGTGTGAGCATAGCCCAAGTATATTCGGTCACGTGTTTGAAACGTGCAACTCATTCACTTAGTGGTTGTGTATGTGTTTATAGTTGCAAGACCCCATTGGAACGATCAATAATGCTCCAACTACTAGGCACAGCACTCTGTTGGCACATGTTTCACACATTGTAAATTGTAAATTGGTTGACACGCATGTGCACATTGGGTCATGTGTGTCGGGGCTCAGTATACTATAGTGGACTGGTTTGTCCTGCCCATGTGCGCGCGTTCAATCTAGCATGGCCACCCCAGCAGAGAGTCTTGCATTGCAAATGGTACAATGTGTTTCTTGTTTGAGAGTGGGTCTTATTTTGTCTTCTTGGTCATTAGATCTGATGTTGACAACGGATACATATGTATAACCATATATAGCCTACATTCATGGTTACACTCGATACATGTGATGGTTGTCAGTTGTCAGCATCAGGAGGTTGAAGAAAAACATAGAGGAGATTCAGAAGTTCCTCCATTCCCAGCAGGGCAAGCCCAGGTTCAACGAGATGAGGGCTGCCCAGGCGAAGCAGCTGTGTAGGGGCATTTCCGAAAGTGGCCTGACATGGAGCGGCCTCACAGAAGTCAGTGAATTGTTATGCTCAGCTGCGGTGTGGACACCGGAGCAGGTGGCTTCGTTCCAGGACGCGGTGAGCACACTTGCCATTGAAGAACCCACACAGCCAGGTTTGCGCCGAACCAGACCACCTCAGACCTGCAAGCACTTTGCGCCGTTTCTCACAACAGAAGATGTGCTGAAGTTGCAGAGCTCTGACATTCCGCCCAGCTCAAAGGTCGATGTGTTGGTCATCAGATGTGTTCCCAGATTGCACTTCCTTCCAAATGTTTGTACTGCATGTGTGTGTATCATTTATGCACTGATGTGAACCATATAACAACATCACAATAGTTTGTTTGTAGTGTTTGCAGCTTATATAAACCTATCCCAGTTACTGTCAGGGTCCGTGAGCGAATTATAGGTCATATCAATTAGTATTTCTGGGCATAGGTGTTCATAGTCGTTTTGTGATTTGCGCCAAGGTATCTATTGGCCTGCATCTTCCAACGGAACCCACGATCAGGGAAGTGTTCAGGGCTGGAGTAGCCCTGGGTTTGCAGTTACCAAGGAAGCGGACAGAGCAGCTGGCATTGCTTGATCGCTTCAAAAAATTCTTGAAGTCACAGGTCAGAAACAGCGCGAAGGTTCCAGCCGAGCAGCTCGTGCGTGAGTTTCCTGAGCGACCAGACGCTTTGCCGGAACAATGGAAGATAGGGTACGAAAAGGAACCATCGGCAGGTGTCATGCTGGAGGCTAAGCACATGACGCCCGAGTACACCATTTCACTGAGGAGCAGCGACAAGCAAGTGCAGAACGAAAAGGCAGAGGTTGAACACCCTGTCACGACAGGTGTGCCTTCAATGGAACGTGCGATGCGCATGATGGCTGAGATGTTCCAAGGTGTGCTGAAGAACACAGATAGTACTGGCTGCAATCTGACCATGACAAAGCCGAGAGGGAGGAGGCCGCTCATGTTGCAAGATGCAGAAGAACGCGACACTCCTCCGACATCGCCTCCGGCGCCATCACCTCGAGGATCGCCTCCGGCACCATCACCTCCGGCAGCATCGCCTTCGGCAACAGCGGCTCATGAGGCGCCTGAAGCGCCTGCCGCGGCGCCTGCAGCCACCGCACAGACGGCAGGCATGCGGCTACCGACAATAGAAGTTGACGAAGATGAAGAAGATGAAGAAGATGCTGCAGAAGTCGATGCTGCAGCGTACAGGGCTGCCAAGATGAAGCGTCCAGCCGCAGCTGCGAAGCTTCCTGGCGCTGCGGGTGCCAGTAAGAAGTCGAAGCTGCCGAAAGGAGTCGCTCCTGCAGCTGAGGCAACTGGAGGGGTCCAGAAGCCGAAGCTGCCGAAAGGAGTCGCTCCTGCAGCTGAGGCAACTGGACGGGTCCAGAAGCCGAAGCAGCCGAAAAGAGTCGCTCCTGCAGAGGCACGTGAAGTCGCTCCTGCAGCTGAGGCAACTGGACAGTCGATGGCGTCCCGGCCGGCAAAGATGGAGACGGGCGATCCCACAGTCTTCTACAAGGGAGGCAAGATTCACCGGAATGAAAAAGCGACATGTTTCAGAGTCTTTATTTCTGAAAAAGACAAATGCGACAAAAAGGTCGCGTGGAAGACATGCGGCGAAGATGCTGCTTGGGAGAAAGCATGCAAACTTTTGGAGGACAAGTGATTGTGGAGAAAAAACATGACATGGCAACGCTTGAATACCTTATGGCTCAGGATATTCAGGACATCACGTGTTTGCTGTGTGCTGCACTGTGGCTTTTGTTCGCATCTATATTTATATATGCAGCCATGTTCAGTTGCCAAGCTGAGTGCTTCTTTGTTCTTTCTGTTTCAATCCTCGACCTGTTTGCTGATCGGAGTCGCTCCCGGCAACACTAGAGGATTGAAACTGGAACGGTTTCATCAAAGGAATGCCAGTTCAAACCATATATACGTTCTTGTGGCCTCAATTCGCACTCCCGGTAGGAGTCACTCCCGGTAGCAAGAGATGTAACTATGATCAGTTCTCATAGTGATATATATGGTGAAGCAAATCATGACCAATGCTCATGGTGCAACACATCGCAAATCACATATCGTGCATCAAGGCTGAAGAATCACATTATTTGCAGGCATGGTCGTTCTGCA
>JBAHVQ010208525.1:0-12366 GCA_036872915.1 Nanipora kamurai
TTCCCGAAGGTGCGAGTTCAAATCCCGCTCGAGTCAACTTTTTCAGTTGACTTCAGCAGTGTAGGTTTAATGTGGATTTATCACTACTGAATTTTGGTTCGCAATCCACGCAATCTTCCTTTACCCAAAAGGATACCAGCGCTAGGTTGAGCGACTGGTGTCCACAAATTATGGCTTTTTCTTTTCAGTAATGGCTTTATATGACTGCAAGGAAACAAGGATGCATCATGGATGAAATTCCGAAGTAATTACTCGGCAATTTTGATACTTCCAACGAAGAAATTTTTATCGTATTTCATACTTTCATACAAATGATTAGTCGAAAAGTTACAAAAATCCCTAGCTAAAACAAGTCAGCAGAAGAACAGCGCGCAACGAATCGTCAAACAACGATCGTAAACGTACAGTAAAACAAAGTATACAATCCTGACCGAAGCACATGCGGACTTTCTGATACAAATCTACTGCGAATTTCAATGAGCATCTTGTGCGCAAGTCACTTATTTCACAGCATATAAATTTCGCGTTACACCTGTCAGGTCTTAAAATGTATGATTCCGACATCCAAATATTTGCATTCACTTAATATAAGACTCCATTTCGAGTGACAGTGCGTAAATGCCCAATTCTTCTACATATATACAAATATATAATATACATACATGTAGGTATATTATGCAGTACATATACATATACCTAAAATGTGTGAACTTAAAACATGTTGTGTTGCCACTCCAAGTTTCACTTTTTAGTGTAATCATCTGGAATCCTTATATCAGTATATCAGTATATACTAGGATTCCGGGATTCCTTGTATTATAAGGATGATTATAAGGACTCCAGTATGTAAGGATACAAGGTGTCGTGTATCAGGAACTTGTTGCATTTATTTTCTTCCACCTGCAGCTCAGGTACAGTAGGTTATGTTAAATTTATTTAAATGTCAGTCAGTTGCCTGATGAGCGCACAAAAACGTGAAACTCAGAGTAGCAACGCAAGCTGTTTTAAGTTTAAGTTCACTCTGCCTTCCCCTGTTTTTTGTGTATACGATACAGCCAATATTTTTGGTATACATATAATCATATGATTGGTAATAGCCATAAAATGAAGTAAAGTTTACTCTTCGCCATTTACAATAGAGCCACGGGGCCACGGATTCATGCAGTTCAGGGTCATAAGAACAAGACCCACCACAATAAAACACAGTACGTCCTTCAAATGACAAAAATTAGAATGATTTACACAATGAAACGAAGGTTCTTAGCATATACAGTACTGTAACACAAATTTAGTAGCATAATTTTTCAACCCTTTTAAAATATTATACTTGTGATATAAGTACCTGAAGATGAGATGGAGTCTTGTTCTTCAAAATCATCCAACAGCTTGTCCAAGTCAACTGGCACAAATGCTTCACCCATGATGCCAACCCTATTAAACAGAAATTATTAATAGAAAAGCTGGTTAATGTCTAAACCTAAACCAGAATTCATTGCCTGACCGCTAGTATGCATGGAAAATGTTAAATAACCTTAAAAGTACTCATTATAATTATGTAGAAAATATACAAGAAATTGCTGCCTGATTACAGTAGTATATGCTGTAAATTGAATACAGCATTGTCCTAATTAACATATATTTCATCTACAATTTTCTGACAGCTAAAATAGCCTACAGTATATCACCAAAACAGCAGGTAAACATGGTTATATAGATGCATTTCATATTTCAAAAAAATACAATATTCATGTGCAAACTGTACAGACTTTCTATGGTTTGCCTTTGGCTTGCCTTGTAAATCCCATACAGTTCAGCCTCTCATACTGTATCCATTGCTTTTAAATAACACAAAAACAAAATCCAAGTTTAATACTGTTTTCCACTGTGATGATACAGAAATTCTATGTCTATCAGAAATTGCCAACTGGTTTTGTAATGATTTCAGCACCTTAGGCCCTAATTTGTTGAAGAAAATCTACCATGTCTGTTGCAGAAGGTAATAGAACTTACCAAAGTTTTTCAGTCTGCAAGAGCTATTGGCTAAGATAATATTCTAATGTTCATAATTAAATTACCTGTTGACTAAACGATAAATACCAGAGTATAAGCCACACTTTTTGTTTTGTTTTTGTCAAAAAGAAGTGGTGTGACTTATACACTGGATATGTGAAACACCTCCTCCTAATATGCAAAATTTATGAATGTGCTCAGCTAAAAACAAATGTGCCGTTATCATTATTTGTGCAATTACACATGGGTCATCTGGGTTTTTTTCTTTTCTTGAAGCTCTTACAGGTAGAAGGGCTATGCAGGTGATGTGGCTGCAATTTTTCTTAAACCAAGTACAACTTACTATATAGAAAAATATTTATATAAAAAATGTCATGCAATCAACCAAAATCTGTCCCTGTCATACAGTGTACTTATCATGGCATCATATTGCATTACTGTTGGTAATTTAGTATAGGGCTTGTCCAGGGGCTCTTGCTTTATTGCATTCTGTTAACCCTTAGAGGGCTGATTTTTTCTTGAGATTTTTACTCAACATTTACATCTTATGACCTTTAAACTTAATATTCATGTAAATAATAAACTTAAATGTAGTATATTATACAATTTATACTTGTTACTATATATCAATTACAAGCTAAAACCATGGAGAAACCAATTTGATATTATTTCCCTGATATTATTCATAAATTTTCAAAATTTTACTAATAAAACTACTTAAATTATGTGGATGTGATAAAAATTATGACAGTTTTCAACTTCCATCCCTGATTATAATTAATAAGTTATTTGACTAAAAACAACTAAACTTTATGGCATAGCAATACCACCAGCATTGACAAAAACCATGTTTAATGCTTCTTCTACATTGTACAGTATATTTGTTCTGCCTTGTTCCATCTTGATTTTTACCACTGAAAATTGCAAATGTTGAAAAAATTGAGCCTCAGAGGTCTGTGTAACATCCAAAAGGGTATTTTGAATTGACCCTTCATAAAAATGGAAATATAGGTTAAAATACCAGGAACAAAAGTATGGTCATTGCTGTATACAATCCGATCTGCCATTCAAGGGTTAAATTGTTCAATCTAGCCAAGGTTGTAAAAGAGTTAAAAGCACATTGCAGGCTGTTTTTAAAAGAAACAAGTATAAATTCTAATTTACGGTACTCAGCTATATTGTGTAAATGCTTTCTTGGTGAAACTAAAGTTAAAACAACAGTATTACCAGTATATGTTGTCAATTCAAGTTGTCTAATAATTAATTATCTTAGTTTAACATTATGACATGTTCTAACCCTTTGCTGGTGGCATGATATGTCTGTTATATTTTACTCTGACTGGCTAATGCCAGACAATTTTACTTGTGACTGGGAGGAATGCTGTCAAGAAAGGATCCAGTAATATCAGCAATTTAAGCAAATTATTAGCAACTTTTGCAATCCTTTTTAAATAATAAATTTTCTTTTTTTCAAGTACCCCTTCCCTTTATTATAGCTCAACTTTTTTAACACTCCCAGTTTTCTCATCAGTCTTCCCAACATGTTTTGTGAATGGTCCATAAGCCCTAGAAATAACTTCATGCACTAAAAATACTAGTAATGAACTATGGTCAACAGGGGAATAAGTAAAGAACTAATGTTTTATTGTGTAGAAACAACCTATGTAAAGTTTGCATACTACTGTATTGAAGTTTGCAGTTATTTATTAAATACTAGTTTTTACTCATTAAGGGACAAGGGCACATACAGTACAGGTACTTTAGTACAGTGGCGTAGGAAGCAAGTTGCAACTGGTGGGGCCGATCTCACGCGGCACCACCATGGTTGGCACGGAGAGAGAAACTTTTTAAAATGTGGAGTTTCTAAATTGCTGGAAACGGCAGGTTTAGAGTCTCATCTGATATAAATGATGTAAACTTTTCAAACACAGATATTTCTTTTATTTATACATGATGTACTAGCTACTCCAGGTGGTGCCAAGCAGGACCAACTGGCACAAATTTTGAGCACCTGGCACTTGTGGACTTTTTTACAATACCGTCCAGCAAATTTTTATGCAAAACGTTATGAAATTATACAGTTTCATGCAGCTCCCATATATGCAGCAAAATTGGCATAAACAAGCGAAGTTTTCTCTTGATCCTTATCCACCATTCCTCCACAGAGAAATGCCACTGTAAAGTTTATCAATTTGAAGGTGGATTCAGGGATAGTAATGCAAATGAGGACACAAGATCACGTCTTGTGAGCATACCTGTCTTGTCAGAAATCATTAAGAAAATTAAATCTGGAAGTTATTACCTGGCACTCATTTTTCATCAGCTACATCCCTGCTAATGCCAGACAATTTTACTCATCAAAAGGATTCAGCACCAGCAGCCCATTACACTCGACAGGTGGGGACACACCCATTGAGAAAGCATTACAACCAACTCAATTCATTTGACTTTTTCCTGCCAGGATCAGAATAATATTATTTTACTCTGGCTAATGTCACAGCAATTTACTCATGCAATGGGGGTTGAATTAAATTTTTAACCTTGCACATTCCTCAACTGCCCAGCATTATTTCACTATTTGGCAAACAGAATTATATAGACTTTTACATGACTTGTGACTAATTATTTCAACTGGCCATATGCCAATATGGACTTGGACAATCTTGAGCAATAATGACAAAATTTGGTCTTAACATTTGCAAAATGACCCATATACCTGTACCTTCTGTCGATCTATAATTTTTCAACATTCTGCAAACATAACAATACTGAGTAACCACACTAGTTCTTAGTATCATAAAGTATACTGTATCTACACATAATGGTACATAGCAGACCAACAATAAACCAGGTTAGAATGACATGATTATTAATAGTACTTTTTGTGCCATCTGAGACCTTATTGATATTAATGAAATTCTTATTGGGTACAACACAAATATTTTGGCAGGGTAAAACTGAAGCCCAAATATTAAAATATAGGGAAATAATAAATGTTAAAAGTACCTCTACAAGGAGTTCAAATGTGGAACCATCTTTGGCAAATGGAATTCAAATGTTTGATATGTAGCCTTCGTTTATTTATAAGATTTTCACATGGACGATTTAGTAAAGCTTAATCAGTGTTGTCAGATCTGCAATATATCTTTATAGTCAAAAACTAAACTTATTAAGATAGTGTAAAATAACTGTAGGTGTTGTCAGCTCACTTTTAATCAGAACTTTTATCCCAATATCATAAACTTTATGAGATCTTAACAACATAACTTATCTATAAATTGGTCATGTTTACATCTTTATCACTAATTTCATCCAAATTACTATAATAATCCTAATGTACCATGCTAACTTTTTCTGATGGGATGAAAACTAACAACTAGGGGAAAAAAGTAGATACATTTTCCCACATGCAATGAAACATCCAATACCAACCACAACAGCAAGATCTCACCTCTCCACCTCAGTAGTGGGAAGGTGTCATGTTGATAACCACAGTAAGACACTGTGCATTCCCTTATGGTAGCTTATGAGTGGATTAATACAATTGTCCCCCCAGAGTCAAATTGGCTTAAAATATCTGCCTTCTCTCTAAATTTTATGTTTAATAACTCATAATTGTGCATTTAATGGAAACATACTAAAAACATTTGGTCAGGTCAAAACTAGACCAGCATGCTATACATATACATATATATATATATGTATATATATATGTATATATATATGTATATATATATGTATATATATATGTATATATATATGTATATATATTAAGCCCAGGCATTTTCTATTTATAAACAAGATGTTGGAAAATTCTCAAAAGAACTGTACATTATGGTAAACAAGTGGGGAAAACCTGAAGGACACAATCTGAAAGGTCATCCAAAATACATGAGTACAACTTACGTATTTTTCTGACTTTTACTGAGTTCTCTATTTTTCTCTTGTTTACTACCACAGAGCCTCTGCATGAGACATCAAAGTCAGGATGTTGGTTTAAAATTCCAATCTTTAGTAGACTAAACAATAAATACCAAAATATTCAAGATATTGCCATCTAATATAGTAAACTACTCCTTTTTGAAAACCGTTTTTTGTTGTTTATTTTAAATTAGATAGATTCCATTTTGTTGTTAATTGTTCAATTATGGTGGACATTACAACGTGGTTTGAATAGCAGTGACCAACTCTGCTATTTAGATCCAATTACACATCTGTCTTATTGCATTGATTCAGAGACCTAATTGGTGCATCTGTTCTGTTTGTTAAATATAGCACAAATGTTTGGATGTTATTGTAAAGTGGCTCATAAATACCTCCAACAGAAAATTTTCACAATCAATCACGCCAGAAGGTTAATGAATGGAAATTACCAAAACCAAAATGTTTTTTTGGAGTGACATATCTTGTCGATCTTTCAACGTAGAGCAGCAACGAATTAGTATATATTCAAATATATATATATAATATGGTGAGATGAGGGAAATGTGGTACGTACGGCCTTCTTTTAAATTTCGCGTGCATTGTCGTGTTTTGTGGTCCGAAAAGAACTCGAGACAACCATGTCATTGTGTCCAGCGAAGGTATTATCATAGAAAACTCCATACAAGCGTAAAACTGTACTCATAAGGCACTATTAACCGTCTTCAATTATATTTGTTATTTGCCATACTCATTTCAACAAAAAGGATGAAATGCACTGAAATGATCTGTTAATTTGTCTATACCTTGATTATTTAAGTATTTTTCAGTTTCTATGTCGCTACATCATAATCAGCAACCTTAGAAGACATTTCACTCCAGTACTGCTACGAAGAAAAACTCTACCAAGAAAGAACGCTGTAGTCTGTACACTTGTGTTTTGGTTGGGATATTTCGTCTTCGGACGTAACACTAACCACAACTTATCGGTAAATTTGCATCATGTGACGTAAACACGCTATAGTACGTGATGCTTAATACATTACCCCCCGGCTAGAATAAACCAAACATTAGAAAATTTAGTGATCGACTGCCCAAGGTTCACCAACAGTAATACTGTCGAACAGGGAAACAGATTTTTGTTTAGTTGCCTTTGATAACAAAAACTCGAGAGTAAAATCTACTTATCGTGGGACTGTAACGTGTCACTTCTTCAGTCATTGGATAATTTAAATTTTGAAATGATATTGTCAAATTATTCATTTCCTTTGGAAGTGTGTAAGATGACGTTACCAAAAAACATTCCAATATCGAATCAATTCACTGAACGAGTAATGGAACACCAAACACGACTTGTGGTCCCAAGGTAAATTGACTTATTTCATTCTCAAAGTGAACGTGTGAGTGGGAGGGCTGTGGATCACTCTTCATATATTTGAAAGACTTCATCCTTGATTTTATTTCTTTTACATCTTTTGCGTCATCTATGATACGCGTAAGGACATTTTATAGGGACCACATGAGCTGCAGGGCCGTATCGAGCGGGAGTATGGGGCCATACACACTCCCAATATTTATTCTTGTGATAAAAATGAAGGTAAATTAATAGCTAATTCAAGCAAAAATTTAGGTAAATTAAAAAACGATTTGCTCTTCCAACCAAATTTTAACTAAAGGAAACTTTAAAAAGTTGGGAAACCAGGTAAATATTCCTTTTACACCCCCGCAACTGGATTTACTCGCAAGTCGCAACGGCACTAATGAGATGATTTTTTTCCTCCTGGCGTACTCCAGATAATTTTATCCAGCCGAACGGAAGATGTCAGCGTTACTGGGATGAGCTAATCCTAAAACTAAATCTTACTCCACTCTAAGCCCTAACTTTACCCTTATCGCAACCGTATAAAGGGAGTTTGGGCTGACTGAGGGCAGTTAGTCCAGGTTATCTCAATATATTGAGATCAGTGGTTCAGGAAGGAAGCGACCACTAGTTTACATGTTCCGTGTAAATAAAAACAATGTTTGCATAACAACTAGGACAAAATTAAAGTTAAGTTTTACGCTAGAAAGTTCTCCACAGCATCAGGGACAAAACATTGTGAAACATCCTCTGGTTCAGCAGCAAAGTTACACGGTAATTTACCGTGTAACTTTGCTGCTGAACCAGACTAATAACCTTGGTCGTTTTCTCTCAGATTGTCATCAACCATATTCTCCTGTCGGGGTCGCTTTTGGCTCAAGTTGTGAGCTTTTTGCACTTGCCATCAGCGGATTGCTGGCAGGGGGGTTACGGCCCCCAGCGAAGATTTTTACGTGAGTTAGAATATTTGGCAAGTTAAAGGAAGACATAAGTTAAAACAAGCTTTTTAAATTGCGTGGAAGTGTCTTGGATACAACGAACTCTCTTTTCAGTATTCCTCTGAGGAGCGAATCTTAGGTAACTTTTTTGTCAAGATATTTGTTGACACCCATCACAGTTGCCACATGATTTCATTCCTACGAAAAGCCGAAAGTCACATGGCTATACCAATGACTTTGTCAAATTTCATCGCAATAACAGTGGAAAAACCCGAACAAGCTTTTAACTGTAGAAGAATTCTTGAACTGCCAGTTTAACAGCCACTACTTATTTCTCCACCCGTGGGAAATCATTTCTCTTTGCCGCGAGTCTTTTAAAGATGCATTCACATCAGCGGACTCGGACTGGATTTGGACGGAGATTTCTCAATATCATAGTGTCAACGCAGTCGGACTGGAATTGGACTGGGTTTAAGTCCGCTCGTTGTAGGTGGTCTGGCAAACGATTGAAGTTGGACTCGATCAAATATGAACGGATTTGGACTGGATATGGACTCGAAAGGATTAATTTGGTTAAAATTAACTCCATATCTTTCTTTCTCTCACTTGACGTAGCACTTTTTACTAAAAGTCCAAATCCAACCCACACCGGTAATGTGAACTCAACTAGTCCGTATAATTTCAGTCTAAATTCGGTCCAAATTCGGTCCAAATCCAGACCGAGTCCGTTGATGTAAACGCACCTGAAGGTCATGCCGTGAGGCTTTTCCTTTTGCTGTGTGGCCACCATAGGTCTTAAAATAAAGATTTCAGAGGATTCGAACCGTAATCTTTGGATTACCAATGAGATGAGGGTGTTTATGGGGGGTACACTGTCACAGTTAACAGTTAAAAATTTCCTAAAATCACAGTATTGGTTAACTTTTTAGGTGGAACAGTTAACCCTCTAACGATGGAGGGGGGTGGTATTAGACATACTGCATAATTATGCAAAATTATGCTAATTTCGGTCACACTGATCGACAGTTAATATTAAAAAATGCAGTTTATAAGTTTGATAACTTAATATTTTAGTAAAGACGGGTCATTTTGTGGTGTTGACGTTTAAAACAGATAGCATATGTCTTTGATAATTCAAGTAATGAAGTAAATTAAGAAAAACTCAACATTTGTTGGAATCATTTCACGTCACAGTTAAATAAAATTTCACGGTTAACAGTAAGTATTTTAATGGAATCACAGTAACAGTTAAGGATTTTGGCCAAATCACGCTTAACAGTTAAAACCATAAACACCCTCTGAGATGTTCTCACCGGTTATAAGGTAAGCTACCAAGACTCAGATGTTGAGCTAAGTTCAGGTCACTCACAATCTAATACTATTGTGGCTCCAGCATAAGTAGCTCATATGACGTACCTTCAATCTAGTTCTAAGGCCCCGTTTCCACGTAGGAGGTTAAGACTGTAACTGCTTAAAAATGTATTCCGACAACTATAAGGCCACATAACCAGACACGTTCGGATCTGGTTTCGAAAGTGAATTACTGTTACCTGGATAAATTTGTATCTGCTTCTTGCATACCTGGAACCGCGGTAACCGGTAAAAGTCCGTACCCAAAATGGCTCCGCGCACCGGACTTACTTGTACCTTGGGCTTTTTTTCCTCTGTTTCTTTTTTAATTTGTTCAATTTATACCCGTCACGTGAAACCAGAGCGAAAGATTTTCCGGGCACTACCGTAACTGCTTATGTGGAAACAGGGCCTGAGTCTTGGTGGCTCAGTGGTTAGAGCTTCTCATCGGTCGTCAGAATATTGCTGGTTCGATTCCCGTCTGAGAATCAGAAATTGTTCTGAGAAAACAAGCTCACAGTTTATTGGTTGGCAATATCAAATAATTCGATCTCAAGATCAAGAGTTATGAATTCGGAATTCCCCAGGCACTTCTTTCAAATAAATAATATTGTTATCTTGTTGTCATTTCGAATTTGGATCCAGAAAATTTTAGCTTAATTTGCAAGGGAAAAGCGATTACATATTGCCTCTGACAGACCTACGTTGGCGAGATTAGAGACTAGAACGAGGCCTTTCGGCGTGAGGCGTCGTGCAAGCATTTTCCAGACACGACTGTGGCAAAAATGCCAGTCATCTGATTTTGCGTCGAGGTTTAACTCCTTGATGCCGGAATCGGACACCAGGGACCTATGCAGACTTCAGGATTTCACTCTGGCTAACGCCAGACCATTTTAGTACAAATCCTGCGTCACCAACGTCCATTCCATCGGCAGATGCAGTCACGAGTGACTGATACACCCGTTTTTTTGCATTTTACGCTGGCTATAAACGTCAGGAGATTTTACTCGTCAAACAGAAAACTCTTTGCTTTCAGAATAAATAAGTATTAAGCTATACTAATTAGTACTAAGCTATACTGTAGCTTCCAGAACAAATTAGTTCTAAATGCTCGACACTAATCTGGTTCATGTGGTAGCTTGGTATAGATCACAAGACCAACGAACGTTCGTCAAGCTCGTTTCCTTAGAAAAACGATTACTGAGCCCAAGACGGGAAATCGTTTTTCTGAGGAAATGGGCTTAACGAACGTTCGTTGTTCTTTAGAATCAATTAGTGTTCAACTCTATTTGTTCCAACCTCATCTTGATTAAACTTTTATTTTTTGACCTACTTATTGTTCGAATTTCGGCTCGGAATTAAATGTTTTGAAATTAGCATAAAAAATTGAATCAGAAAAGCGCTTTTTCACGTGCGTAATATGCAACGGTTCGTTGCGCAGCAACAAACCGCGACATGAATTCAAGCAAACGTTTTTGACTTGTTTTTTCAATTTGCTCGGACCGTAATGAGTTCAGTCGTGACTCCTTGGTGACTGAGTACAGTGTTCCATAATTTTATGTCCAAACATCTCAAAATTGGAAAGAAACTCTGGAAGATCCATGTTTTGTATCACGTTAAACTTCATATTTTTAATATCTATTATTCATATAGTTTTAGCATACATTTAACTTTGTCTATGACAAACCAGTTAATTCTATCTTGTCATCAGCCTACGTCACTACGGAGTCACATGAGATGCGCATGCGTGCATTGCCAGTCAGTGCTAGCGTCTTTGCCGAAAAGTCAAAAGCAGCGCTTCCATTTTGAAGGAAATTTCCTTTTCGAAGGAAATTCAAATTTGAAGGAAATTTGAAGGAAATTTAGGAAAAAATAAGACTTTTGAAGGATTTTTTCAAAATTTTTAAAAGCACGTGTTTTTAACCACTTTTTCCTTTTACAAATTTAAATGTATGAATATTTAAATACATCGGCCGAAGGAGAATGGAGAGTGAGGCAGAAATATCAGAGGCGGAGTATGAGTATGATGATGACGAGTTTGATGATGAAGTTGACGATGCTCATCTGAGCAAACAACCATCCCAATCGAAAGCAACAAAACGAAAGCGTACTTCTGCACCACGAGAGCAGCTTTTCATGGACAGCTGGTTACAAATTGTTGAGTTCAGAAGCTGGCTTCTAAGAAAAATTGGGAAAGATAATAAAGCGAAGCCATACTGTAAAGTGTGTGACAAGTTCATAACATGTTCAAAAACTGGCATAAAACGTCACTCAACGAGCAAAAAACATAAAGAAAATATCAAGACAGCGACCTCATCTGGCTCACTTCAACAAATGATGACCCAAGCAACAAGTGCTGATGCTACAGCTTCCATGGAAATAAAGTTATGTGCATTTATTGTGCAGCACAATTTACCTCTGTCGCTATCCGATGACCTAATTAAAGTTCTTCGCTCTCTTTTTCCAAATGATTCTGCGTTCAAGAAGGTGACGCTTGGCAAGCAAAAGGCAACAAACATCATTCGGCAAGTTCTAGGATTTGATTATCTCGAGCAAATGGTATCTTTGCTGCGTGCTCGTATGTTTAGCATCATAATTGACGAAGCCACTGATAAAAGCACAAAAAAACAGCTCGCAATTGTTGCCTGTTTTTTTGACGTGCCTAAATTTGAAATGCAGTACTGGTTGGTGGATATGATCGAAACTGAAGATGGTACTGCGCAAGGTATCTATTCAAAGATCAAAGAGACATTCAACGAACTTAACATCCCCTTGGTTAACATAATT
>JBAHVQ010208536.1:611-12366 GCA_036872915.1 Nanipora kamurai
TAGTCGAGCTCTTTAGTCGAGCTCTTTAGTCGAGCTCTTTAGTCGAGCTCTTTAGTCGAGCTCTTTAGTCGAGCTCTTTAGTCGAGCTCTAACACAAATCGTTGGAACTCTATTAAATATTATGATTCCTTTTATTCTCGTCTCACAACGGCTCTTATCAGGATATTATGCTGGACTTTAATATTCATAATTATATTACGCTTACCGCCTGGTCAATCGATAGCTGATATAACAAAGTTCTTTCCTAACATTTCTTATCGGGCAGCAGCAGTGGGAGGTGCATTTTAGCCATATACAATTTTAAGAGCACGATCTCCAATTTGTTCAAATCGGTAGGCCACGGTGTTTGACACGCCAAAAATAAATTGTTACAGTAACGGAGTGTGGATTCTACCGCAGTTTTGAAAATTATTTCCGCAACAAAAGGCGAAATATTTTGTGAGATACGTAATAGTAGTTCAACTCTCGCAGAAACTTTTTTGATGGTTTTATTAATATGTTGACTGTAAGTTAGATATTCTTAATGCCTTCCACGGCGTTGTTAATTCACGTTGATCTAACGTTTATTTAATTGGGATCCACTGCAATGAATTAAATATTTCAGTCGATCTGATGTCGTTGCTAGCACCCGTCATATCTTGTACATTTCGTTTTTGTTGCTTAAATAGGTTGCTCATATTTATTTCTTTCCTATCGTGAAAAAAATTGAACAATATTTACAATATTAGGCACGAATTCTTTATATATATTTTGTAGAGTTTGGCTCTTTAATTGGAAATTTCGTATTTTGAGAAATCTTCCGACGTTGGTTGAATGCCTCACGAGGGAAAGTCATATGTATCACCTCGTTCCCCTCTGTTTTGATATTTCTATATCTTTTTCTTTAATACTTGGTTGTAGATTCTCGAACCAGGAAATAATAATCGAAATATGAGTGTTGACTGATACATCAGTTCCAACGACGAGCTTTTGTGATAATAAATAGAACGACAGCACCGTCATTTTATTTAATAATATTATATAATATTAATATCAAAAGTCAATCAAACACCCACCCACCCACTAATTTACCCACCACCCTATTTATCCACGTTTATGCATCCACCTATCTACCCACCCGTTCACACACTCAGCCGTCTATCCATCTATTCAACCATTTATTTATTTTTAGTATAAAAGTAGAGTGCTGCGTCGGCAGTATTGAACGACTTGTAGAAAGCTAAAAGGGTTGGGAAACTGCAGGAACTTAGGTAGAAAAACGGACGTTTCAATCGAAGTCCCTTCGTCGGAGTGAAACGAGGGGAATTCGCTCAAAACGTCAGTTTTTCTACACCAAAGTTCCGGCAGCTTCCTAACTTTTAGTTTTCTATTTATTTATTCGTTTGTTTTGCCTTGTTTCATTAGTATTCATAAATTAGTAAGACCGTAAATGGTGACATCTGCGAAAAATTGGTGAAACTTAATGATGTCCTCGCTTTTATTTCTAAATTGGTGTATATTTCCATATCACGACACCCATTTTATGATTGCTATCTTTTTTAATAGCCGCTTTTTACATCAAGTTCACGAGCGTTCCGCGGAGAACAGAATGTCTGCTGACAACCTCGCGTTAGTCTTTGGACCGAACATACTAAGTCCGGAGGTACCTGATTAAAAATTCGGATCAACACTAGCGATTGGATTAGTTTCGTAATACGATAACTCGTTTGATTGTCGTTTGTGGTTAATTCACTGTGCCCAACCAGGGGGGTAGTGGGGTCAATTGCTCCCTGACTGGTGCGACTAATTCCCTTTTCATTTGAAGAACTTTTTCCAAAGTTATTTTACACTTGAGGTTAAATCAGCCGGTCATACATACTTTGCTTTACGCCCCATCAGGAACACTCTCCTCTTCTACGGCTTAAAGACCCACTAGAAACCCCGTAGCGTCATGAAGTTAGTCTAAAGATGATTTGGTCAAAATCTAGCGTTAACACCGGTCTGTCCAGTGCAATACTTCCCTTGACCCAACCGAGAAACACACATGAACAATTCTCGAATAGATTCAAATGTAGAAACACTATACCTTTTTTTCAATGTCCATGACCAGATAAGATTAAAAATTTACTGTATAGGTAATTCCCATATTGAAATATTGACGAGATGATTAAAGAAATTTCTTTCCAACTTGTGCAAGGGCACCACCAGGATTCCTGAATGAGCGGCTAAGTTTAAAAAAAAAACCGTTTTGGGACTATTGATTAACAGCTTGAAAAGCGACGTCACGCAAATCACGTGTTTCCTACCCAGAATATCGCAAAAGAGGCAATTTCCTGAATAAAAGTAATTCCTTCTGATAAAGAATGAGCATAGTTTTCATGGTGTAGATAGAATACTTCATATAAACGACAGGTTGTTTTTAAGGATTAAGCAGGTGGTTATTTGGGATGACGAGATGCCGAGTATCTCCTGCAAAGGAACATGTCTCGAAGCGTAACTGTTGCGTACTATGTAACCTCCTGCTTCTCCCTGTTTCCCAGTCTTTCTATTCTTCTTCATCAAATAGATACAACTGAATTGAACAAAAGTGTGAATGTTTCTCGTATAGGTGTAGAAGAATGACCGATTACATTGAGTGACTATAGATTTCCCGCCTCCATCCCGGCGTACCCCTGTGTTTTACAAAGAGTGTTCGCCGAATTATACTACACTCTTCGTTACCTCACCACTTGATTATACCGAGTAAAAAATCCGAAAGATTTCATTTAATAAGATGTCAATGCTTTCCGAGTTGTAATTCTTAAGAAACAACTCATGATTAAAAGCGCACTAAGTGGGTGTGAACATGCAGTTGTGAAGTAACAGGAAGACCTTAATTTGGGGCAATTTAATACACGGACGATTCTCCTGTTTTCCATAATAGTCTCTCGCCCTTGGCTATTACTTTTACGAAAGTCGACGATATGTTATTTATAAGAACCAGGCTCGTAAGGGGATGGAATGCCTTGATAATTTGATCTTTCCACCTCTGCTTATTCCACATATTATTTCATAATGAGACAGGTTACATTATCTAAATATATCTAAATATCATCTGTTTATATCCAAAGTGACGGAGGTTCGTTTTTTTTTCTCTAGTCTGAAGCTGATCCTCATTTGCTGATGGAAAGCTCCACCCTCATTAGTAAACTTACCAAAATCTTAATTTGTAAACAGCAAGTGTTGTTTAAGTTAACTCAGGATGAAGAAGAATTTTTACGTCAAAGACAAGAGTAAGTTTTCTGATTTATTAGCATCCAGTTCTCAATCTTTTGTACTATTTGCACGTTAATATGTTAGTCGGGCTTACTCCTGTCATGAAATCCTTACGTCAGCATGTAAACGACAATTTTAATAAACTCATAGCAATAAGTTTACAGCAATAGAATCAACAGGATAAAGTAGAATGAGATGGGCCACAGTGGAAGTATCTTTTTCTAAACGATTTATACTACCAAATGACAAATGAGAATCAATTCATGTTCGCGGATGACCATCAGATTTATACGTTAGGAAATTACGTGGAAATAGAATCAAACAAAACAACCTGAAGAAAGAAACGGAGGTTGTCTATTTGTGGTATAAAGGAAAACTTCTTCAAACCAATTGAAAACGTTTTAGACTTTCATCATAAAGTCAACTTGACGTAAGAGTGATACTATCAAGGGCATTACCCTTAGTATAGATAGATATGAAATTAGAAATTAAAGAATCTGACAAATGAGGAGGTGAGTTTTAGCGAATACATTCATGAAATATGTAAAAGGTCAAGTCAACTGGTAAGGTTAATCTTACGTCTTCATAATTAAATTCGACCATCAACTAAGCTAGAACGAAGTCATGGGATTTTTCTTACATCAATTCCTGCCTTATGTTTTGACATTTTTGTGAGGAATCTGATAAACAAAAGTTAGAAGGAATACAGGGATGAGCATTAGAGCAATTTTTAACAATAAATATGAGTTATACGACAAGCGTTCATGAAGAGTTAGACATTGACGTCTCTACAGTAGGCTTCTGCCAGACGTCATGCTCAATCTTTGAAATAATATATTTGAGAGTGCAGAGAAAGGGTTTCCTGGGTGCACCCGGAAAACTGGGCCGCACAAAGGGCTGCCCTCCAGGGCAACTTCTGGAGGAATGATCAGCCATCATCAATTAGACGTTTCACAATTGTAGGAGAACAAGGTTAGATGGTATATTAAAGTGTTCGAGATTGCTCTCCCACAAGTATATACTAGATTTTGTTCCCCCAGCATTTACTGAGGCCACATTAATGGCCACCTACTAGAAATGAACTAGTTACGCCACTTCGTATGGCTGACGAAACGCCAACTTCCAGAGACCGCGCTTTAATAGAATAAGGTAAGCAATCGTTTAAATATCTTGGTCACTTCCTATGAACAAAGCTAAAGGTAAACAAAGGCACTGATACGTTAGTCATTCGAAAAATGCTTGACAGGAAAGATTAAAAGTAATTGTTGTAAGTGTTATATACACTGTGTGCCAAAAAAACGCTACCGTAGTCACGCTTCGGTGATATTCTTTACAAATTAGCTTTCGTATACCAAATGATTGCTGAAGAATATCGTTATAAGTTTTAATAGAGTAGCGTTTTTTTTATACATTCTGTATATTCTACCTAAATTGTCTGTTTAATTTTAACTTGATTAATTCGTGTTGAACCCTTTAATACGAATTTTTTTTTCTTTTCTTCTTTGTTCTCTTTTTGTTTTTGCTTTGTTTCCTCGTTTGTTCTTTTGTTTCTTCTGTCCGACATATCAGACACTGAGACAACCAGTGGACGTTCGTCAAGCTCATTCTCTCAGAAAAAGACGTCCACTGGTTGTCTGAGATTTACCAAGCTCCCAGACACTGGGCGTTAAAGAGTTGCATGTGTAACTATATAACTATATTGTTTCCAAATAATCTTGATAAGATTAACAGTTTGATTATTCTTTAAAAAATCACAATGTTTTTAGATTTTGCTTTAATTTTAACAACATGATTCGGATAATATCTGATAATAATTAATATAATATTACTAATAATTAATATCCCTTATAATTCCTACTATTTATTTATACGAGTAACTGTGGATAATCAATCAAACATCATCTTTCACATGTCTCGCATGTAAATTTAAATCAGCTACTCGCGTGTAAAATGCTGATGTAAAGACACTGAAGCACGCAATTTAAATAACTTACATCTAACCTGATGACGGAAGACGAACTTCTGAAACATTTGTTAAAAGTAAAGGAAAACCTAAAAAATATGATTTTTTGAGAATAACTATTGTTACATTTAATTCTTTTTCCAGGTGTCCGAAAGTAGTCGATAAAGCTAAGAAAACTGACATCTTTTAAAGAAAGTTCTAGCTCAGAAAAATCTAAATGAATAACGTAAAAGTTCATACTGTTCTTTCATCTAAACTAAATCAGCTATTCATGGAAATTTAGTTGGGACGTCTGTTATTGCACTGGTAAAGCGTTCATTAAGTGAATGAGCTCGGAAAACCTGGTGAACCCAGCAATAGTTTTATCTTGTATTGACTCATACCTTGAGTTTTCGAGATGACATTACTCTTTGGAATATGTTTCATTTTATACCAATGTATATAATCAGCCTTTTTATGGTTGTGTGTTATTATTGCGATAAACAGACACACCGCAATATAGAAAACGGCGTAGAAAGTGAAAAGGTTGGTAGACCGTCGAATTTATGTTGAAAAATTGTGACGTTCCGAGCAAAAGCCTTTCTTCAGAAAGTGAAATGTACGTGTTTTTAAACAGGAATGGCAAATAGGCTAGTTGTTATACAAGAAGGAATCATGTAATTCAAGAAATAAATATAGTTCATTGGTTAACTCTTATCGCATAACTTCTTTTAGTTTAAAAACTAGTCTAGTTGCCGTTCCTGTTTAATAACACGTTTCACTCTGTGAAAAAGGGCTTTTGCTCGAAACTTCAAAATTTTTCAAGATAAGTTCGCCATTATACTAACCTTTTAACTTTCTACGCTATATCATAATATATCTTTAGGGAAGGGGAAATATGGACAGGGTTATCAGTCCCAGGAAAAAAAGTATTAAAACTTGTCCCGATTTTTTATGTGGGGAGGTTCAGTGTAATTTTCGAAATTTGATTAGTAGTGGTTTATTATTTATTCAGCGCCCATGGAATATTGTTACTGCAGGCTCATGTGTTACTTAAACGTTATTTGCTTGGCAGGCTTGATGCCAGAAATTGCTCACCCAGTAGGTTAAGCTCTAAGTTTGAAACGTATAGATAGCACAGAATTCTGGTTCTTTCAAGAGGCTTTCGATTACATTACGTTAATTCTATAGTATAATGATGTTAGTTGCTACTCCGAGTGACGAACCATACCGGACAAGTAGAGAATACTCTACTTGGCCCGGCAGGGATTCGAACTCGCTACCTTCGGTTTACTAGTCCGACGCTCTACCAACTGAGCTACAGGTCAAGTTGGGAGCTGTTCACGAAATTGATGTTACTTCGGCTCTTGAAATTTCGAAACACGTACTAGTTTCTTCGATATCGGGACATTTAAATCCTATCTGATTTTTTACTCAGCCATTCTATAGTATGTTAAAACAATGATGAAAGTAATGAATAAGTCAGTGGCAAGCCTTTAACGACACAACACGTGATATTTTTTAATTTATTACTTATTTATCTGGCACTTCCCCGATTACGATCCTGCGCTCTCTAACCTTAGTGACCACGTAGTCGTCCTCAAACACAGCATAAAGAACTATTTCGGCTACACCAGAAACAAATGGAAAATTTTAGTACCTTTGACTATGGTCCGAATTAAAACGTTTGCGAAAAACTACTAATAGTTTTATGAAGAACCAATTGCAGCTCTCGTATGGTTTATGCAGGGGTGTCGAGTAATCCTGATGAAGGCATACTTCCCTCAGATGTTCAAATCAAAGCCGCTAGAAGAATATTTTCGATATTCTGGGAGTAGATATGACAATTGAAGGGAGACAGCAAATCGTTTTCAACAGAATGATTTCAGATAAACATTTTTTACTTTGATTTGGCAGCCTTAACCCCCTGCTGCGCTGCCTTGTTGCTCGTTGAACGTTAACGTAATTTGGAGTGTCCTATCAAATTATTCTATATTCGTACTCTCAGTTCAGGGTAGTTTCTGACAGCTGTATATATTACCTAGTTAATGTATTGATTAAAATTCTTTTCCTTCTGGCAGGAGAGAAGGAAATCTCATTGATTTTTCTTCCATGGAAACACTTGGAAGTCCAAGAATCGAGCAGCGGTTTAACTACGGTTTAGATACAGTGGAGCCGGTGAAGTCAGTCGCTGGTAATGAAACTTGCGTAACTACCTCACTAAGATATGAGATGTCAACATTTTTTATTGAGTAGTCAACGTTTCGACGAGGATTTTGTCATCGTTAGGACTGGAGTGTTACAAACGAGCGTGGAGACAACTATAAATAGGGGAGAATAGTGAGCTATAGGTTGTTAAGATCACTAGATCTTTTGACGCTTTTGTTCTGTGGTTTATCGGCTGCCGTTGTCGGCGAATGACGAGGGCTACTTTAATAAGGAACAAGGAACTGTGTTCCATTTTATCTGTTATTTTACAATTATTTACCTTAATTGGGATTAACTGGGATAAACTAGAGTCTATCGTTATGTTCATGTTAAGGGTAAAGTCCCATTAAGTCTGGTTTACACAAGTAAAGCAAGTGCAAGCACAATGTTGAAACAAAAGATAAGATAAAGCAGGTATTTCTGAGGGAGAACGCAAGCATAAATGCAAGCACACGAAATAAACGCAAGCATAAGAGCAAGACAAAAGAGAAAACAAAGGTTCTTTTCTCTCGTGGTTGTGCTTGCGTTTGATTTGCACTGGTTCACACGTAAATTTTGATTGTGCTTGCGCTTGCATTTGCATCACTCGTGGGAATCAGGCTTTTGTGTTTTTAGATATTCAAAATGCTCGCAGGATTTGGCGTAGTCATTGATTTCGCAGTTTGAGTTTGTAGCATACTCTTTGATGCGGCTAATGGTCCCTGTTACAAAAACGCTACACCGTAGGTAATCAGGACTAAATTGAAAGGAACTTTACTTGCCCCGTTAAGTCATGGATCAAGTGTTTCCTTTGAAAATGACAGCGCGGATGAAGTATTTGTTTTCAAATTAGTTCATGATTTCCCATGATGCAACGTTTTCGTAAAAGGGCTTATTAGGCAACGCACTGTTTTACAATGGTAACTGTTATGACAACCACGACATGAGAATCCGTAAACGACAGAGCTTTGGTGTCGCGTTGGAGTACGGTCTTTACAGGAAACGAAGCAATTTGATGCAGTAGTTTTCCAGTTTACAAGAAAATTGCATGGATGTTTGAGAACCAAAAACCTAAAGCCGTGCGTTCAGTGATACAAGTTTATGAAAAGAAAATAATATAAAAGTTTGCGAAACCGACCACTCAACAGACCAAATTGAATTAGATCAATCAATTTTTCTGTCACCCCACCAGTTCAGCAAAACCAGTCCGTGCATCGATTCTCCCTTTTGTCCCGGGTTTATGTTTTTGCTTCTGTCGGTCGGTCGGTCGGTCGGTCGATTTGTCGAAAAGTCCGTCATAATACTGTCATTTGTCCATCTATTTATTCGTCTATTCGTGTGTCATTTTCTCAATTTAAAGCTTTCTTAGTGTCCACCGTTATTGTGTTTTTACCCTGAAAACATTCGTTCGTTTTGTTTTATTTTAAACCCATATTAGAACGTGATGATCTTGCTGAACTCGAGAGCGAGTTTGAGCTCCAAAGAAGACAGTATGAAGCTCAAATTTCGGAACTGAATTCAAAGCTGGAAGATGAGAAAAAAATAAGGGATATGCTTATATTGCGTGTGCAAGACGAAAAAAGAGCAAGGTAAGCAAATGTGTTGTGCATGATATTAATTACGCTGGTATATGTGGGTCGTGGTTTTTCGCGATGACTCCAATTAAAGAATTGAACCTTGCGTACATTTCAGTGAGCCCGTAATTATAGATGTAACATTTCACCAAAATACTTTGCGAACCTAGCTTAAATCTAATAACATGTAACAGGCTGGCAAATTGTCGCCACATGCGCGAGGATTGCTTCGAATCCGAATGGAGAGCCTGTTCTGAGTATAAATGAATAATCTAAATCGTGACTTTTGGAAAATGTCGTTAGTCATCTGACGTGCACGTTTTCTTTGTCAGGCCAGGGTGGTTTATTTTATAACAAATCGGACACATGAAATGTAGATGTTATTTTACTATGAAACAGTGTTAATTGTAACGCAAAAGCCTCGCATAAGGTGATTTTTTTGGGATTCGTCACTACAATTCAGGAATGTGATTCCAGACAATGATAAGTCATTTTTTCCTTATTGGTTATATATTACGAGAAGAAAGAATACCGACAAATCTCATCAAATACATCCACGAATGACGCAAAAATTGGAGTTAAAAAGCTATTAACAATCTTTCAACCAATTAGTTAAACGAATAAATGGCTCTGTCCACCACTTGTCCAATAATTGCATTATTTACAAGTTAATCGATTTGTTTTAAGAGAAACTGTAATGTCAGATTAATTCTAATCGACTGAATTGTATTGAATTGGTTTATTTCTTTCATTTATTAGAGGGAATTGTCAGCGACAAATATAAGGTTCCACATAATTGTAAATAAGTGCTTATGGAAACTGAGAGAGTAATCTAAAGTTGTTCATGCCATACGAGGATATTGAGTTTGATTTCTTTGAAATTCCGGAAAGATAGCTAGCCTTAATGGGATTACTCTTTTCACTCTAGTGATACTATCCGGATGGTTTGATAAGACCGCTATTGAGGAACTGGAATGAATTTCATGGTGGGCTTTTATGTAGGTGTGGCTTCAGTCAGCTCAGTTCCATGCGTCGAACTTAAAAGAGGTTCGCTCTCGTTGATCGCTACTTTATGCGAGAGTCCGCGATTTTATCAGCCGTTCAACAAACTGGGTGTCGCAGGTAGTTTATAAATTTACGTGTCAAGGCCGCGGATCCTTGTATGTCGGTGAAACTTCCCGGCATCTCCACACGGGCGTCTCAGACCACATGGGAATCTCGGCCCTTATTGGCAAAAAAAAAAATCCTCCGAATGCCTTTCTATCGTACCATTTAGCTACTGGACATCCTATCTCATCCAGCGACTTTAAGCTCATTTCCTCCTCTCCTTTGAATCTGAATTACTTTTAAGTAAAAGCCTACCTATAGCTAAACTCAAACCATCTTTTAATGACAACATTGGCCACTCTTTATTTTGATCTATCTTCTACGTCTCAATTCATTTTTACGTACTATTTATCATTGCTTTGCTCGACTGTAACTTTTATGTAGTAGATAAAGCATGAACAGACGGCTCGCTTGCAGCTCGCCTTGTAAATCAGATACAGATCGGATGCGAATGCTTTATCTTACTTATCAAACGGTCGCATCTAAATAGCCATGTTTTCAAACTATTTTTGAAGTTGGAGTGATTTTAACTTAGGGGCTGTTTACATGAATCTGGATTGACTTTCAATCCGGAATGAACTCATTCCATTTCAAAACAAACCCTATTACGTGTTTACGTGAATCCGGAATGAGTTACGACTCGATCCGGATCGAGTTCAATCCAATTTTCATTCCGATTCGAGATTTCAATCCGGGTCGAAATTTGGTTTTGATCCCATGTAAACACGAATCGAGACTCATTCTGGAATGAAAAGTGCGACCGGGGATTAGGAAAATGAGACTAGGACGAACAACGCATGCGTATTTTATAAGCTAAGTAAGCGAAAATGGCGGCGACATGTGCCAAACCGAAGAAAAACAACAATTCTCAGTCAAATACTGAACGCTGGAAATGGAATGATGAGAAAACTGAACGGTTTTTGGATGCTTTAAAAGACAGAAGCTAGGCGAAGGTATAGAATGGGATTCGGATAAAGTTGTCATGTACGAAAATATTCGAGTAAGCATGGCTGATGAATGGCTTGGCCATACTTTTCTTTTTTTCAAGACAATTCTTCGCAAAACCATTAGTTTCATGCACGTGTTTAGCTGTATTAAAGCAGAAACGACGGAAAAAAAGGGCTGCTATAATATTTATGTCCGCCATCTTGAATTTGAAATTTCCCACGTCAGTTTCAATCCTTGATCCTATTTCCCATGTAAACACGGATTGACTTCACATTTCAATCCGGATTGAAAGTCAATCCGGATTCATGTAACCAGCCCCTTAGTAAATTGAGGAAAAAGTTTATGTAAATCAAGACGAAATCTCTTGCCAATTTACAGATATTACAGGTAAGAAATCTTTTACTAATTTACAGATATTTTTAGAGATTAAACATTCATTTCTTTTGAATTATCCTGATGAATTATTAATGAGTTTAATAATTTTATCCTGACATTCCATTGGTTGACGCCTGTAATTAATATGTATTTGTCACTATATAATTATCATACTCTGATCTTCGTAATTTAATCTCTGAAGATGTTGCAAGTTTGGCAAAGAAACGTTAGAATTTAATAAATATTGTATATATATATATATATATATATATATACAATATTTATTAGTTAGATATCGTAGTTAGATATCGTATGTAGTTAGATATCGCTCTATGGCCTTTAGGTCATATTGAGCACTCTACAGGATGAGTCATTGCCGCTTTGCATT
>JBAHVQ010208547.1:0-12366 GCA_036872915.1 Nanipora kamurai
CAGGTCCATTTGGACTTGCTGGAGGTTGAAGATGCGGCTGAAAACAAGTATTTTGTGGCCCATTGCACGGACTTCGCGACTCGATTTCAGGCTGCGGAGATCCTCCCCAACAAGTCGACCCAAGCTGTGATCCAGTTCATGACCGAGAGGTGGGTGGCTATGTTTGGACCTCCCAGGGTGCTGGTTTGTGATCAAGGCCGCGAATTCATTTCCTGGGAGATGGAAGAGTGGGCCAGTTCGATGAGCAGCATGCTTCACCACATTGCGGTGCAGGCCCCATGGCAAAACGGGGTGGCAGAGAAATCCGGAGGTGTGCTGAAGACCATTGTCGCCGCCATAGTTACAGCAAAGAGCATCGTCACCCGTGAGGAGATGGAGATGGCTTTGGCAGAAGCTGTGGCCGCCTATAATGGCGACGTGGATGGGGAATCAGGCTGCTCTCCTTTTCAAGCCGCTTTGGGTCGGCAACCAAGGATGGTGGGCGATGTTTTGGGCGGCATCCAACAACGCCTAGGAGAACACGGGCTGGTGGAAAGCAAGCCTTCTTTTGCGAGACAGATCGCAATGAGAGAAACCGCAAAGCTGGCAATGACAAGACTCCATTTCTCTCGAGGTTTGCGCAAGGCTGAATTGGCGAGATCCAGATCTTCTACAATAGAAAGTGCACCAACACCGGGCACCATCTGCTACTTCTACCGGCCGCTTCGGTACAACAACAAGATGAGTCAAAGCCGGAAGAAGCTGACTTTGAAACGTTGGCATGGACCGGCAATGCTGGTAGCGATGGATGGTCATGCTTCAGCCTTCCTTTCATACAAGGGCCAGCTCACAAAATGTGCCTTGGAGCACATCAGGCCTGCCTCCACCATGGAGCAAATTGCTTCAGGTGCATGGGAAGAAGCCATCAAAGAAGCAGTTGAAGATGCCCGACACGAGATGGCTTTGCGAAAGCATCAAGAGGTCCTTGAAGAGCCTCCCATTCGAGTCCAAGGTGAACTCCCTCGCCAAGTCCTACCAGAGACACCAATTGAGGTTGAGAATCCCAAGACTCCGGCATTTTTACCTTCGTCTTCGGCATCCTTGAACGTCGATGAGAACCAGTTAGGAGGCGGAGATCTACCCCCTGTTCAACCAAAGGAGCTCTGGCAGATGATGGTTCCCTCCAGTTCTCCAGCACCTTCCCAGGTAGACTCAACTTTGCCGTCAAGACGAGGAAGTGACTTCTCAGAGACACCTTTTCCTGAGACCACGAGATGGGCTATGAGCAGGAAATCTTCTGGAGCACCACTTGAAACGGTGCGAGAACGGGCACGGATGATGGACACCCAGTCTGATGTTGGAGTGAAGCGACCAGCAGAAATGGATGCAGACCTCCTTCGTGATCAGGATCGACATGGTCATGACCCCGAGGCCCCAGGTCCTTCGGAAACACTGATGACCGAAACCTCCAAGAAACAGGAGGTACTCGATGAGTTGAGCCAAACCAACGTTCATCCTCTACGTAAGGCTTACCTCCAGTCGTGTTTGGACAAGATTGAACCCTTGGACGCTTTTGTGAATGACCACGGCACCTGGCATGGAAAATGGTCCCTGCCTTCAAGATCCGTGTGGCAAGTGCATGAAAGGCTTGGACTACAGTGGCCAACAGGTGATCTACCTGATCACGAAGTGGACGTGGTGCAGGCCAACCGAAAGGAATTTCGATGGCGCTCTATGACGGAGACAGAGAAGGCCGCCTTCACAGAAGCAGCACGACAGGCATGGTCAGTGTGGGAGGAGAACGACGCCATTGAAGTGTTGTCCCAAGAGGAGTCCAGCAGGATCCGGCGACGGCTTCTGTCGAATCGTGAGAGCAGCAAGATTTTGACTCCCCGCTATGTGTTCACCGACCGCCATGAAGGACTCCGGACAGCTCAAAATCCTCTTCCTCTCAAAGCTCGTGCTCGAGTGATCGTTCCAGGCTACAAAGATGTTTTCTCCTACAGCTTGAGGAAAGATGCCCCGACAGGTTCCAGAGTTTCCCAACACTTGCTCTTCACCTACACGGCTAGCCATGGAAAACCCTCCGTGGAACCATCCAAGCGGTGGAGGATCATGTCGGCGGATGTCAAGTCGGCCTTTTTGAAGGGTGATGCCTATGTGGATGGCCAACGAGAGCTGTTCTTGGAGAATGTGAAGGGTGATGAGCCCAAGCTTCCTTTCGGCACCTCCCTGGCCCGAATTCGGAAAGGAGTTTTTGGTCTTTCAGATGCTCCCCGACAGTGGTACTTGAGGTTGAACAAATCTCTGACTCAAGCTGGATGGGAGCGCACGGTCTTCGACTACGCCTGCTGGCTTTTGTGGTCGGAGGATCGCCGTGAGCTGGATGGGATCATCATTTCCCATGTGGATGACCTGCTGCTTGGTGGAAATGAACGAGCCCGACAGGGTTTGATGTCGATTGGACAAGAACTAGGCTTTGGCAGTGTCGAACATGATGACTTTGTCTATTGCGGCAAGCGTGTGAAAATGGAGACCAGTGGCAGCATCGTGATCAACATGAAGGCCTACCACGACAACCTGAAGCCTGTCGAAATTCCGCTGTCTCGCAGGAAGACACCTGATGCTGAGCTGACGGAACAAGAACGGCGACAACTTCGGGCCATCTTGGGCTCGTTGCAATGGTTGGTGGCGCAGGTCAGGTTTGACCAAGGGTACGCCCTGAGTACCTTGCAGGGGGAGAAACCGTTGGTGGGGACGTTGCTGAAGGCCAACATCCTGCTCAAAGAATTCAAGAAGAAAGCTGATTTTTCTTTGGTCTTCCAGCCCCTTGCATTGGAGCAAGCAGGAATCCTGTCAATTTCAGATTCCTCTCTTGGGAATGTGACCAAAGAGGGCAGGCAGGAGGGTGAGATCCTTGAGAAGCTCTACAGCCAGTCGGCCTACTTTGTGGTGATTGCCGACAAGAACCTGATGAGTGGAAAAGAAGGATGCTTCAATGTTCTTGATGCCCGCAGTCACCGGCTTCCTAGAGTTTGCCGATCGACGTATGGCGCCGAGCTCATGGGTGTCGAGGAAGGCATGGACATGGGTGTCTACTGCCGAGGTTGTTTCGCCGACTTCCAAGGCCTTCCTGTGGGACGTCGAGATGCCTTGAAGGTGATGGAGGAGATTCCTTTCATAGCGGTGACCGATGCAAAGGACACCTATGATCGGAGCAATTCCGATTGCCCCACCTATGGAGCGCAGAAGTCAATGGCTTTTTCGGTTGCCTGGATCAGACAAGTCCTTCACGGGCACAACTCGAGCCTGAAATGGACTGCCACCGCCAACATGTGGGTGGACGCTGGAACGAAGATGATGGCCACCGACCACATGCATGACATTTTAGCACGTGGCATGTGGAGCTATGTGTTCCACCAGTCCTACGTCAAGCAAACGGCCCGGAAAAAGGTGCTGGCAAGTGTCAGTGAGGAAGATGAACTTCCAGGCACGGCTTTAGATGAGAAGTCCCCAATTTTTCAGTTTGTTTTGAGCCTCAGCTACCATACCGGGTGGCACCAACGAAATGACTTGGTGGCTCATGTGGCCCTAGGAGCGAAGTCATTTAGAGTACCTGATGCCCGCTTTGGTACGACAAAGTTCCCTTGGCGATCGAGTTTTGGTCGTTTTGATTTGAAAGACGGCCGATCTGTTTGGCGGGAGCTTGAGAAAGGGATGAATTTGAATGAGATGACAGTCCGACAGGGACTCCTTTCTCGGCCTGCTCACTGCCTGATCTCGATCTTCATGTCTCAAGCCACAAAGAAGAAGGATTCGCTGAAGAAAGCTTCATGTGACTTCCATGGTGGCTTGGACATGTCTTGAGGGTTTGAGGTCGACCGCAGGCGCCTCAGCCAAGTGCTACGCGTGTTCGCTTCGGTGAGAAAGCCTGCTCGCTCGCGCCGCCATAGCGCGGGTTGCTTCAGTGGCACCGGAGCCCCTGGTTTGGCTTCGCAGGCCTTTGGGTGGTGGCCTTTGCTCCGCTTGCTTGCGCTGGTTGGGCAGTTCTTTGCACGGCAGAGCTCTTTGTCCTTGTGTTAGAGGGGGGTGACACTTCGCGGTGGGCCTGGCCTCTTTCGAAGGACTTGGAGGACAAGCTTTTTTTGTGTTAGGCCAGTGGGCTTTGAGGGCACGCGCTTCTCGGACGACTGGTTGGTGGAAGGACTTTGAATTTGATTTTTGCTAGTTTCACATCGTGTTTGAAGAGAAGATCTGAAGCGGATCGATTTTTGTGGCATGGCCGATGACGGCGGCAAGGACTCCAACTCGGGTGCATGGGCCCGAGTTCCTACGTGGGATGGCTCCCCTCAGACCTGGAGGTCATTCCGCAAGGAGATGAACTGGTGGCTAGCAGGTTTAGACCTGCAATCAACGAAGAAGTACAACCTGGCTGCCAGGTGGCTCCTCCGCCAAAGCGGAGTGGTTCGACAACGTGGAGAAGAATATGAGCCTCATGAGTTGGCCTACCAGCAGGAGGTGAGGATGCCAAACCCCACGACGGGCGATGAGGAGGTGGTGACCCCGGAGGATCCCCTTTCCGGGATCAACAAGCTGCTTCGTTCCTTGGAGGAAATGACCGGCCGAACTTCGTTGGACAAGAGGGGCGAGCTCAGGAATGTCTTCTACCTCGAACTGAGGCGGAAGAGCGGCGAGAGGATTTCTGAGTTTGCCACGAGATATCGTGGCTTGGTGGCCGAGCTCAAAGTTGAGGGCGTGGTCATTGGAGATGGTGAACTTGGATGGTGGTTCAAGCACAAACTCGGGTTAGATCCCTTGAGGGCTCAGTTGTTGGAGACGGCGTTGGCCGGTGCTGAGGACTACCCCACCATCGAGCGTGAGGTCTTGCGCTTGTTCAAGGACCTGCATGTTGCAGACCCCCTTCATCGACGAGGTGGAGAAGGAGAACAACGAGCTCCTTTGTTGAACAGGTTCTTGAGCCAGCAGGCCACGACAAGCAGGGCTTCTTCATACGCCCCCTCGGTGGCAAGTTCGACTGGCAGGTCATTGAGGTCTAGTTCATCTACGGCATCTTCAGGCCGCTTCAACCCCGGTTCGACTTACCGGAAACCCTTCGTTCAGAAGCAGGTCATGGTTTCTGAGGCCGAGGAGGATGAAATGACTGCTGAGATGGGTCAGGAGTCACCTGAGCCTGACCAAGAGGGCGATTCGCCTTCGCTTGAGGAGGTGCTCACGACCGAGGCTGAAGTCTTGGCGGCTGAACTTGATGAAGCAGCGGCCAATGGTGTGGACGATGACACCCTCCGCGAGATCGAGGACAGTGTTGAAGCAGCAGCTGAGGCCTTCTTGACCATGAAGGAGGCCAGAAGCAAGCTCCAAGAGGTTCGAAAGGACCGAGGCTATGGGAAAGCTCCCAATCCCACAGCCACTTCACCTTCCTCCAGAGTGAACCTGAAGAAGCAATCTGATCGTCATCCTTGTTTTGATTGCGGCCTTCCAGGTCACTGGGCTGGAGATGCAGAATGTCAGAAGCCAGGCCAGCAACTGGGGCGAAAGAAGGGCAAGGCGACCCAAAAGCAAGTGAAGATCACAGAGGCGCTCAACACCGAGCATGATGAAGCAGCAGCTGATGGCCATGAGGTCATGATGGTGCAACGCCAGTCGCCTGTCCTTACGGACGCCTTCCTTGAGACTGTACAGAACTTCCACGAGCCCAAAGAGGTCAATGCGCTTGGGCTCGCTGTTGACAAAAGGCTGATGGGAGCTTTGGACAGTGCCTGCAATCGTACTTGCACGGGTTCCGATTGGCTGCATAGCTTTTTGACGGTTTTGAGGGCAACAGCTCCAAAGGAAGTGGTGGATTTGGTCCGCAGTGAACCCGAGCAGGAGACCTTTCGTTTCGGGAATGGCGGAACCCAGGTCAGCCGTGAGAGGTGGAGGCTCCCTACGGTGGTTGGCGGTGGCATCATTTGTTTTTGGACATCGGTGGTGCCCGTGGCTTCCCTGGGGTTACTGCTAGGTCGAGATTTTCTTGAAGCTGTAGGTGCTGTCATGGATTTTTCCCGTAAAGCCCTTCGGTGTGATCATTTGGACGGCATTGAGACTCCTTTGAACCAGCTCGCTGCAGGTCATTATGCCTTGCGGCTCCTGCCGGAACGCTGGCGAGGCTTGGGCGCTCAGAAGTGGAGACGTTTTGGTTTGGATGGCATTGTTGAAGTGCAGTTCAGTTTCAAGCACTGGATTCATCGTCGTTTGAAACTTCCTGATGCTGTGTTTCATGAATCGGTTTCTGATAGTCATGACCACTTCTTGACAGAGAGCAGTGTCCGTGCTGGCCACCTTGTTTGCACGGCCCTGTCCCCGTGGTCCTCTGGCTCGGTTCAAGCGACCTCAATGCCACGGTCTTCTCGTGGCAGCGCTTTCACGTCGACATCCCCTACTACCAGAACGACCCGAAGGACGACTACCCGACATGGAGGGCCCAACCAAGGAGCAGCTCGGACATCATGCGACGACCATGGCCGTGACTCGGTGGAGGAGGTGCGTCCTCCGCTTGCGAGAAAGGTTCAATTGGGCCGTGAAAGGAGTGCTCTTGTGGGCCCTGCCAAGGCCCTACTTGCGGTACTTACCGCTACCCTATCCCTCTACGGGAACAGCGGACATGTGGTTGCGCCAAGGTCAACAACAGGTCCAGGATGGTCACGGCTTCCGGAAGCACCTCGACATGGCCTACACCATGGACAGGTTCACCTACCAGAATCTGAGCGAGTGCATCCACTGGCGAAACCGCCTTGGCCTCCAGACGTCCTTCTGCGAGGACCCGATCGTGATGGGTATGATTCATGGCAAGATGGCAAAAGGCCTGCAGAACAAAGTGAAGAACGCCGCATTGCTCGAAGCTCAACAAGAGGCCAAAGAAGCGGAAGCTGCTGGAACCAAGGAGGAGCAGGCAAGAGCCCTGATCGGACCTCGTGGCGGTTTGCCGCCGCTTCGAGGGGATTTGATCAAGCTGGCAACCTTGTTGAACGTGGACGTCAAGGCCGACGACAACGTGGAGACCATCAAGAACAAGGTTCGTCCAATCGTCAACCTGCTCAAGGAATCGGTGGCTTCGGGAAAGGCCAAGGCAAAAGTCAAGCCGGCTCCAAAGAAGGCCCAGGGTTGGACCGTGGGCTATGCAGCCGGGATCAAGACAGAGCCATCTCCAGGCATGGTCTCCTACCAGCACCTGATCGACATGAGGAATCGTTTCCAGCACACTCTGGACAATATGGCCCTGGAGATCCAAGAGCTTCGCAACCAACAAGGGCAAGCGATGACGGTCGATCTGACCAGCATGGGATCAGCGAGTGCAATGTCAGCACAGGATGCAGTGGACCCCGACCTCCTTCAGGACGCAGCTTGGTCGTTGGAAGGAGCATACGAACAACAGCTGATGGCTCAGTATGGGGACAACATCGAATGGCTGACCCGGGACGAGAGGCAGGCAGTGCTGGATCCTTGAACCCCTACAAGTTGCACCAAAGGTTGAAGCCTGGGCAAGCTAACCTGATTGCACAGGCATGGGATCGCCACGTTGCTGACCGTCTTCGCATTTCGCAGGAGCCCAAGAAGGTTCGGCAGATCTTGGAAACCGAGTACTTCAAGGAAATGAATGAGTTCATGAATGATGAGACCTTCGTGCAAACGATTGACTTGATGCCAAAGCTCCATGAGGCCAGTCAGAATGAGCACTTGGGGGTTGATGCCAAGCCACCGTTGGTGACTGAAGTCTACACCACAGCTCAGAACATCACGAAAGAGGCTCGACGGCGAGGTCACCAAGTTGGAGCAGCTATGAGCCTCGAGACTGGGTGGAACTTTCTTTTGAAGGAGCACCGTGACCTGGCACGCAAGAAGGTGGTGCAGGAGAAACCTTTCCTCCTGGTGCTCGCTTTCCCTTGTGGACCTTTCAGCCCGTTGCAATACCTCAACGCTCGAGGAAGGAAGACCTGGCCTCAACGGTTGGAAGATGGCCGCACCTTGATGAGGTTTGCCCTGGAATTGGCGACTCTCCAACTAGAAGGAGGAAGACATTGCTTGTTGGAGAACCCCAAGCCTTCAGCTGCTTGGAAGGAGCCGGAGATGAGAAAGTTCATTGAAGAGAACAACGTTTTTGAGGCCCACTTTGATCAGTGTCGATTTGGTTTGAAGAATGCCCGTGGTGATCTTCATCGCAAAGCGACCTTGGTGGTGAGTTCGAGTTCGGACGTGCTCGATCAACTGGATGGGATGGTTTGCAAGCGTGACCACTACCACGCCCCAGTGATCGGAGGCTCAAGAGTGACAGCCCAGGCGGGCATCTATCCTATGTCATTGGCGAGAGCTATCGTCAAGGGCATTGAGCTTCAGTTCGATCGACAACACAAGCCCAAGGAAGTGAATGCTTTGGAGCCCATCGCTGAAGGTGGAGAAGATGACACTGCAGCCACAGGTGGCGCCTTTGGCGTGCGAGAAGAATCGGAAGATGACGAGCTGGTCGAAACTCCGGCAGAGAAGACCCCTAGACATGCATACGTACATCTGTTAGATGTACATGGCCTCGTCCGAACACCTGATTTTTTTTAGATGTACATTTGAAGTTGTTTGCAAAATTTCACGCAATTTCACGCTCTTTTTTGCCATTTGCCATGGCATGGCATTAACTTGAGCCTTATATATATAACCTTATAACGCAAAAAGACACTGAAAAAAGAAGCACACTTACACACCTAGAAACACACAACACACACACGCTGCGACCAACCCTCGGCCTAGACGACCCGTGGTAGCGGAGCGCTCAACCCCCTTTTTCCCTTTCACCTGAGTTTCGGCTCAGCATCTTTCAGCCGTGCCACGAGGCCAAGCTTGTACCTTTCAAGGCACCTTTGTGTGGCCACCCTCTTATGCACAGCCTTCTTGACGTGCATCACTCTCTTTATATTGTCTTCATCCATCCAGCATGCAAGGTGCGCTGGGTTCAGTCTGCTAGGCCTGCAATCCTCTGCAATGTGATTGAGGATGTGCAACTTTGGCCTGCAGCGAAAGAGCTTCAAGTTGCGGTCCAAAGCATTCCTTGCCATGCGAACGTAGAGCTGCATCATCAATTTCCCAACAACCACGCGGTGCCGGTCCTCCTCCACTGTCAGGAACATAGCTCCACTGCAAAGTAGCGCCACCCACGAATTTGCCAGCCACACAAACTGCAGGGGTTGCATACCGAAGAAAATAGGAAAATTGGTTTCCACGTGTTTCCACCAAGCACAGGTGAAAAGAAGTAAAAGCTTTATTAATTACCAATGATCACATCCAGGCCACTGTGGAAACGTCAGAGTCTCTGCATGGCCGGCGCTGCAGCTCATCGTTCAGCCATTCCAAGACACACCTGGTGTCAGAGCCCTTGCAGCGAAGCTCAGGATACCTGAGCTTGCTCATTGAGATATTTTTGCTGCTTTCTTAAATTCACCAAGTTAATGCAGCGCACAACAAAAACAAAAAAGTAGGAGCATGCGTTAATCATATTCCAAAATGCTCAGAACCCCAGTTGAGGTTCTGTTGAGTCAGGCCTTTGATGGCCAACGGAAGTTTCTTCTGTTTGCACCACCCTTTCAAACAAGCACTGGCATAGGATAAGCGTTTGTCAATGTTCGAGCCAGGCCAGTAATGCTCTTTGATAAGGATGCGCAAAATCGATCCCAGCGCATCTCTGCCCACTCCCAAATGCCAAATGTGGAGGAGATCTGCTCCTATCATTTTTTCGTTGAACCCTGCCTTATATCATGATCACTGCCGGCTCAGGAAAAGCCTAACTATATATAGTATAACCATATAAACATACTGAACACCCCAAAAAATCTCTCAAGGGGATTGGAGACCAGTTGCTAGGTCCGCAAAGGAAGGGCGAACCGTCCATGCAGGCGACAAAGCATTCCGCCAGGGCGCGTCCGGGCTCAAGTTCACGTAGCACATATTTGCATCTGCTGTTCCCTTTGTAGCGCCGCATTTCCAGCAGATCTGACAGGGTTTGTCAACAGCATTGCACAGAAACAATCAACCAGCTAGCTTCAACCACTACATATATAATATATACACCACTACTAGTTGCACAATTCACAGGTGTATATATATATATATATATTTTTTGTTGTATACTCACCGGCCAGCGTGTTTCGATCCCGCGGATTTCAAGGCCGGTTTGGGCACCTCCTCTTGCTGCGCAGTTTTGCTCATGTTGAACAACTGGGCCAGATACTTCCAATCTCCTTTGAAGTTGACCACAAAGCCACGGAGAGTACACACCTAGGGAGTCTTTTCCAAATTGACGCCATATGTGTACATATTTTTGTACACTCTTGGTAGGGGGTCTTTTCAAAACACCCTATTGGTCCAACAGCGATTTTTGTAAGCACCGGCCTCATCCCCAGTGGAGCGATCTCTGATCACCACCCCAGCTTGCGACAGTCTGTTGAGAGACTCTGTGATGGAGCGGGCTGCACCCTGCAAGGTCAAATTGATTCCCTGCTCATTGTAGATATACCTTGGCTGAGACACAAGACAGATAAGTCCAACAAGGTGCTTGACACCAGAAAGGGACTAGCCCAGCTAGGTTTTAGTTTAAACATAAGTCAAACAAGTTCAAGCTTGAAACCAAAAAGGGCAGGTTTTAGCTTTAGGTCCATGATGCAGGGTCGAAGGGATGGTGGTGATCAAAAAGCGCGACACTCCAGCATTGGTCAACCAGGGGCTTAGGTCACATTGAAAGTGGAATGTCATCCATGATGCATTGAGGGCTGAACCTTCATCTCCTTAAAGGGATTGACACTGTCAAAAAAGAGCAAACCTGTTGGATTGGTTTGGGCGCGCACATGTACACACCTAGAACCACAATTATCACATTTCTGTTGTTCACCCAGCATCCATAGAGTGAAATAGGAAAGCTCAAATGGGGATTCTGGCGTGCAGGATGCTCCGGGAAGTCTCGCAGAAGTTGATCCCAATATCCAGCCAGCCCTTCCAGGTTGCAAATAAAATGCAAGAAACCTTCATCCAGCAAGGCTTGCACCTAGAAGGTGGGTTGAACAGGGTTGGTCATAGACCTTTACTGTAGAAAGTTATGTGGTTAAAACATGTTAAAACTGTTTCAAACCTCGTACATACACTTGAATCTTTCCAAACAAGGGCGCCAAAAGATGTGGTTGCAACAGAGGCCAGTTTTGAATCTCCAATATTGGTGTACCATCGTCCTGATGGCCCCCACATACTGGAATGTCCATGAAAGTGACATCAGCGCCCAACGTCAGGCCATGTTTCAATGCCGCTGCGTGCATTCGACCTTCCTCATGATTCCTTGGATTGCTCGGGATCTCAGGCGACATCACTCAACTATGTTCGATCCACTTCATGAAACAGCCTTTAATGATTTTTCCAATTAGCCAAGTATCTTGAAGATGTCGGAATGAAAGAGTTCACCAATCTCAGCAGCATGCTTCACTGTAGATCCACCAGTGGAAATACCAGATGCCAGCCTTGGATTGTCCATTTTTGTTCTATAGGAGGACGACTTAAGGCTCACAAAAGTCGAATCATCAAAACTCAACACAAGATATTGCGAGCGCATTGCAATTAGTTTCATCGTCTCAATCCTGACCCGAGGAACAAATGCTCCAGCCGTACACGGCGTTCTTCTTCCAGGCGCTCTCGCGCACCACCTGCGTTGGGCAGGGGAGTTGGATAGGTGAAGATCGACCCACTATTGGAGGCCATCACTCGATTGCCTCATCATAAACAGACACCTGTGTCGACATATGATCATATATATATATATATAGAGAACGTATATGCTAAGCCCCATTCTATAAATACTCTATATAATATATATATATATGTCTATTTGATGCCAGAATCAACATGTCACGAGCCTTAAGCGACATGTCACACTGCACAGACCCCATCCTTTTTCCACAGGCTCTGTTTGGATCGATGTTGATGGTCTCACCAACGCATTCACCAAAATCTTGGCACCCCGGAACCTCAATCCCCATCCAGCCACGCGTGTTTTCAATTTTGGATACTAAGTTGATGGAATATATCTTGCTGCACCATTCAGGAACTATATATATATATGACTGCATCGGTTTGCGTGGCAAGCTAAGGGGAAAGGTTCACTCACAGCCAAGCCCCAGCCCTACTATTTTGTTCGCTTTTTCATCTCAGAAATAATAGCCTTGGCCTGGGCCTTCACCAACTTCGCAGAATTCACCTCACATGCCCCCAGCACGTAAGTTCATCCCTTTACAGAATAGAAAGTGTCACACCTACGCATACACAGTTAACAATTGACAAGCCACGGTCTCCGTAAGTTTATCCTTG
>JBAHVQ010208569.1:0-12364 GCA_036872915.1 Nanipora kamurai
GAGTTTCACGCGCTCAGGCGATCATCAGGCAACTGACAGATACGATTTAATTATTCACATATATACAAGAGTTTAGAAGAAGTGTTTGGTTATATGTATATATATATATATGTATACATATACATATATATGCGTTGAAGATTTGTAATCCAGGCATGTTTATGTTTACAATAATGTTCTCCAGATTGTGGTTTTTCTAGTACTATATATATATATATATATATATATATATATATATACACATATATATATACACATATATATACATGGATACATATATATATATATACATACATATATACTACATCGATAAGGCGTTTTCCTGTCCGAGGGGGAGCAACTCGGAAGACAATTATTGTATACCAGGGTCCAGTTGTATAAAACTCTTAATCATGGTTAAGTCAGCCGTCAGGTGATCAAAACATAGTTAAATTCTTATCCTCTGATCCTGATTGGCTAAAAGTAAGCATTAATCATGATTAAACTTAATCACCTTTTTATACAACTGGCCCCAGATATTTAAGCCATACTTAAACTTTTAGTTTCACTTCATGATTAAATTTATTTCTTATTCCTTCATATTAGGAGCTCAACCATTTGCGAAACGAGTTTAACATGACGAGTAGGACTGGTGCCAAGGCCAGTACTGCACTGGAATTTGAAAGTCGACTTCGAGAAACATTGCAGAATAAAAATAGTACTCTAGAGGCCGAGTTGTCAAAGGCCTGGAGCCAAACCAAATCCCTAATGGAACGGTTGGCGACACTAGAAGCGGACAAAGGACAATTGGAAAGAGAATTGGAAAGGGTATGTGATTCGTCTGTTGTAGTGGTATCTCCCTGTATATTTGGCAGATAGCTTCCGAACGTCAAACATTTTGTATGAAATAACGATGCTTGCGTGCAAAGAATTTGCGTGTCGACGTTTAAATTCAGAGCGTATGCATTTCGTGTCATTTCGTGCAGAGGATTTTCATATCGAAAGTTTCCCCCGAACAGTATTTGCATACCGAAAATTTACAGTAAGGTAATTCATGTACAGAACATTTACGAGAAGTGCGTTTTTGATTCAGACAGTTAAGTTTTGGGTATTTGCTTGTCCCGCACGTTTTTGAGTAGGAAACTCACGTGTCTTAATTTACATGACGATACTGGTAAATCTTGACCAGTCCCCCACATTTGTCTGGCTCCTTAGGGATTACGTTGGCCTTACTCAGCAGTCCTGCGGTCAGGTGACGTCATTGACGCATAACCAGGTCAAAGCTAGTGTTATAATTGGGTTATGACCAAAAACCATAACCAGCGGACAATTTTAAAAAGTAAAGTATAAAACATAATCCGAAAATTAACATGAGAGACAAGTTAAAACAGGACGAAGACAGGTGCGGTAATATTTCGACTTTATTGCAAAGCCATTATCAAACCAACTAAGTTTACAAAACATGCTGAGATCTTTATATACATGACCTCATCTTCTTGTATATATAGATCTCGGCATGTAAACTTTGTTGGTTTGATAATGGCTTTGTAATAAAGTCGAAATATTACCGCACCTGTCTTCGTCTTGTTTTAACTTGTATCTCAAGTTTCAAGATGCTAATTTTCGGATTATGTTTTATACTTTAATATCCTAAAATACCCCCAAATTATTTAGTTATGTGTGAACCCTGTTTCCAGTTTAGCTATTTTTTAAACAAAATGTCACCGTAAAAAAATTCTTTGTACATTTCAGTGGAACAGTTTACGCGAAAGCCAAGCCACCTTCACGCAAACGATCATCAGATAAACGACGCCAAGGTGGAGCCAATGAATCTGAAGGAAACCCTGAAAATATTACGGTAATTATAAGAGGGACTATCGTTCCGTTCGTGGTATAATTGGTGGTTCAATTTCAACCCAAGGATTATTTTTTTAAGCCAGCCAATTTTTAATGAATCAGGCAACTTTTATCTAAACAGAAGGTAGTTTTAATCTAATTGATAATTTCTGGAGATTGTAGTGTTTATATGAATATGCTATTGTGTTGTAACCACAGCTTAGTGTTAAAAGTATGTTTTTTAGTATTAGGACTTGAGGCATTGGTTGAGACAGATGTTTGGCATCTACTTTCCATGTCAATTTCCTTTGGGGAGGCAATTAATATGGAAATTTGATTTATAAATCCCTTAAATAACCTTTAAATTTTTATTTGTTTAAACTTTGGATAAAACTGTTTTTCTTTTCATTGAAATTTTATCTGTAGTTTGGTGAAAAAGCCTTGGATGGCCGCGAACCAAAGTCAGTGAAAGTTGAAAAGGTACAACTTTATTTTATTGGTTTGTTATTTTTTTTCTTGTATCCACCATGACATCTAATCGAAATCGTATTTACTGAGTTTCATCTTCTTCCTTGCTCTCTTGACTTTCCGAAAGCTTGCATCCACAGAAAGAAGGATGCACGTTTAGCTTATGTCACCGGTGGCCACTGTTGCCAGAGCAAACTGCCGGCCCGAGAAAAAGTCAAGAAAGCCAGGGCATTTCAGGTTTCTGTGATAAGACTCAACTGTAACTTGAGATATTTTGTATGTTGGTACTCCCAAAACGTTATACGCGACTCCATTGCTTCAAAATCGTTTCAAAGAGTCTTTTTATAACTACTTCATCGTAGAACTATCACCATAAACGTGCCTTAATAACGCTTACCTTGTATAAAACAGTATGCTTAGGTTTATTTACTCAGTGGTCACATCTCTTGGTGATTGGTTTGCTTGGCACAAATCGAGAGCACTTCGTTGAAATTCGCTCAATAAATGAATTCGAAAATACATTATGCTATTGTAAATCAAGACCAGAATAGCGCATTTATTTTGTTCATTTTCACTGTTTCATTACGTTTCAGCGTGACCTACTTATCTGGGTATTGGAGGAGAATGATGGGCGAATTCTTATTACACTAACTGGCGGAGTTGATAATGGCAACAGTACGTAATCTCTTTAGCTATAACCTAAAATGTATTCTAAAATGTCATCTAGCAGACCCAAAATAAACTAGTGGTTTAGTTGGTTGTGATATTTCGACTTTATTACAAAGTTATCTTTGAATAGACACCTTTGAGTATATATAATTTGACTCGACTTATTTGAGTAAAATTCAAAAGAAATTAAGGTTTAATCATTTTATGTGTACCATGATAAAGAACTGATTAAATAGACATCAATTCGGTATTACATTTACAGACACCAGTGTCTGTATCAACCAGTATTGCATTAGCTCTCGCACACTCAAATCGAACCTTGGAAATGTTTAAGTAATTTGTTTTAACTTTTCTTACTAAATATTAATCTATACTCTCTTAATTCAAAAGATTACAAATTTTAATCATTGAAGTTATTGATTTTTTTTTTTTCAATCTAAATGATTTATTTTTTTGCGGGAAAGACAGCTTTCATTCTAGAATCGATTTTTTATATTATATTATGTATATATATATCAAATGTATATGTATATGCATTTGTATATATATATATGTATATGTATATGTATATGTATATGTATATGTATATATTTGCCTTAAAATCTCAATTTATCTTACTAATATTACTGTATCTTACTATCGAGATCGTAGCTGTAGAAAAATAAACGAGACCAAGTATTCATGCACCCAGATACAAGGAACAGGGGTGGAATTTGTCTCCGCATGCTCCAGAAACGGCAAAGTTCTCTAGAAAACCCGAGCAGTTGCGGATTTCGAAGCACATTTTTTCTTCTGAATTTAAGCAAATTTCACGACACGTTTTTCGCTCTGATTTACGTTTGTTTATTTTGGATAACCGAGAGGTAAATCTACTTTAATATTCTGTGTTACAGTTCACGTTTAGATTGTCGAAATTGGCTGTAAATATCTTGTTCGGTGCTTCCTCACGAAGTGTGCCTGATCTCGTGCTAATTACAACAATTATAAATAAGATTTTGCCCACGTATAAACCGTCAGATTTTTGTGTTGCTGATATATAAACATACTTTAAGTCTTTCTATTTATATCTTACAAATGGGAAGAGTGATTTGTCCATTTAGTGTTGATTTGTACATCTGCTTCCGTCGGCTGTAGTGAACCCCTTATTATTGCTGTCACGTAGGGTAGTCCACAGTTTTTCTATTGGGTTTGCTAAAAAATATACATCCAATCTATTTTACTTGTTTCTCTCTGGATCAGTAAACTTGGAAACGGGTCTAAGGTATTTTAAATGCAAGCCAGAGCTCGGGTTTGTTTCTGTAATGCCACAGTGTTTATTCTTAGGTGATTTCACGTCGGAAACGTAACATAAACCAGCGTTTATCTCGTATTATGAGTAAATCCTTAAAATCGACTCCAACAAACCAAATCATTTTTTCTCTAGTCCTTGTATTTATGCTAAACTTTATTCTGGTTATGTTAAAAATCCAGGGAAAATTGCAGGTGATATGTCATTAATCCATTGAAAATTGTTTGACCTCCAGGGCTATCTATAGAGGTTGCTTTAAGGTCTACCAGAAACATTTATTTCATCGAGTAAGTTTGGTTGTCATATGATTAAAGAAATTGAAATGCAAATATTGATCCATTTTATATTAGACTATCAATAATTTGCATTTATATACCTGATAAATCCTCAGGATAATATGAAACAATAAATTCATAATTAACCTACACTGCTGAAGTCAACTGAAAAAGTCGACTTGAGCGGGATTTGAACTCGCGCCTTCGGGAATCCGGCCCGTCGCTCTACCTGTTGAGCTATCGAGCCTACAGGAATCGGAGGCGATTTATTACCCTGAGGATGATTCTGAAATAGAACTTAAACACTGCACATCTATTCTCGTGGATGGCGTTAAGTTGCTGCGAGATTATCTCGTACACTTAAGTTGGATAAAAACTCGCCTCCAATCCCTGTAGGCTCGATAGCTCAACAGGTAGAGCGACGGACCGGATTCCCGAAGGTGCGAGTTGAAATCCCGCTCCAGTCGACTTTTTCAGTTGACTTCAGCAGTGTAGGTTAATTATGTATACCTGATAAATATTGATAAAATGCAACCTTATCTGTTATACATGTTGACTAAAAGAAACTACATGCTTTTAACATGTGCTTCATCCTATAAAAATCCAATTTTGTGGAAAACTGCTCCTGGAAATCTTGCAATCTTTGACTATGTTTTCCTTCATTCTATTCTCCCGCAATTTTCCCTGGATTTTTAGCATAACCAGAATAAAGTTTACCATAAATACAAGGACTACGGAAAAAATGGTTTGGTTTCTTGCGGCCAATTTTAGGATTTGGCTTATAATACGAGATAAATGCTGGCCTCTGTTACGTTTGCGAGGTGAAATCACCCCAGAATAAATACTGTGCCATCACAGAAGCAAACCCGAGCTCTGGCTTGCATTTAAAATACCCTAGACTCGTTTCCAAGTATACTGTTCCAGAGAGAAACAAGTAAAATAGATTGGACGTATATTGTTTAGCAAACCAAAGGAAAAACTATGGACTACCGCACGTGACAGCAATAATAAGTAGTTTCACTATAGCCGACGGAAGCAGATGTACAAATTAACACTAAACGGACAAATCACTCTTCCCATTTGTAAGACATCAATAGAAAGACTTAAAGTATGTTTATATATCAGCAACACAAAAATCTGACGGCTTATACGTGAGCAAAATCTTATTTACAATTATTGCAATTAGCACGAGATCAGGCACACTTTGTGAGGAAGCACCGAACAAGATATTTACAGCCAATTTCGACAATCTAAACGTGAACTGTAACACAGAATATTAAAGTAGATTTTCCTCTCGGTTATCCGAAATAAACTGAGGTAAATCAGAGCGGAAAACGCGTCGTGAAATTCGTTTGAATTCAGAAGAAAAACGTTTGCTTCGAAATCCGCAATTGCTCGGGTTTTCTAGAGAACTTTGCCGTTTGTGGCGCATGCGCAGAGAAATTGCTCCCTTGTTGGTATAAGGGCATTGGTCTTGGCCAATGCATAGTCAATCGAGACAAGGTCTGGAAACAAGGCAAATTTCAAAGCGCTTATACTAAGCTTAGATTGTATGTTCGTACACACAGAGGAATAAAACAGTTTTGCAGAAATTTGAGATGTTGAAAATTTTATGGCAGACTTACTCCAAGTTAAAATTGCATTTAGTTTGCCCTGGTTACAATTTCAAATTTGCATCACCACGGGTTTGAACCATATTCACATGCCAGTTTGCGACGCTGCAAACTTGATGAATGAATTTGCACAGGTTTTGCTACGAAGCAAATTTGATGCAATCACGGTATTTCAAACTTCGCTGTGGGTGCAAATGTTTCACAAATGTGGCTTTGCAACTTTACGTTATATGCAAATGTGGCAAACAATGTCTTTGCAATAACTCAAAGTTTGTATTGTTGCAAAATAGAATGTAAGAGCTGCAAACTTATTTTACGACTTATTTCAAAGTCTTGTTTTAGGTGTATTAATATTTAAACAACGTGGTTGAATGATTAGACCCAAACGCTGTCTTTGGAGAAATACTTCATTATTCAAAAAATACATTGTTCTTACCATGCCCAAGTTTGCGTACTGGGAACTGTCTGTCCTTACTCCCATGGCTGGCCTCGTATCGCTCTGATCAGTCACAGCAAAGACAATTTGACTGAGCACTACTTAGTTACAATATGGACACAGGTTTGCCACCAGAAGGCTAAATTACACCGGTTGCATTTTTGCAAAGTTATCAGACTTCCAGGCATATTTTTTTCTCGTAAAGATTCGGGAAAGGAACTTGGATTAGACTTTATGGATGATGCTATATTGGAAATCTTTGACACGAGCAGTACTGAGTCAATTTGTAAAATTCAAGCTAGAGTCGACAGAATATCAAGTTTTTCAAATATCAAAAGCAGTGGTAAATCCTTACAAAATCCGGTTAATCACATGCACATTTGTTCGTAAAAAGCAGGACTAGTTCAAGTGACTTTTAAAATGCGGAATAATGGCAATAATGTCAAAAATTATAGCGTTTTTCGGCTTTTGATAACACGGACATGACGCAACCATATTACATTTCCAAACAAAGAAACGTTGACTTCATATTCCCCACATGCAATATCTTGGTCATTCCTTAAACCTGTAATCCCTTCCTGAAATGAGTAAGCTGCTAAATTGAACATTCCTTAGTAACTGAAATATGGCAACGGGACTCGTCCGAACATCTGTAACATACCTGTATAATAACTCCCATTTAATCAGGAAAAAAACCCAGAAAAGACTTTACTTTTTGAAAGTTCGAAACAGATTTGGTGCACCATGGACAACTTTATAATATGGTGTTTCATTGCTCCGTAATTAGACGAGCTCTAGAATGGTGAGATGTATGCGGTCATGGTGGTCCAACAAATTTTAAATGATAGGTATTAAAACAATTCAAAAACCTGCACTTAAGGTTGTTGTATACCAATGATTTAGTCAGTAGTAAGAACGAAGAGTGCAATTTCCAATAAACTGTTATATAATAAAAATTAGATTAATAGAACATAATTTCCATACTAAATTGCCGACTTCAGCTAAGTCATTGTCATCATCATCATCATCATCGTCTAATATTTTACCAGGAAACAAAACCCGTCAGCAGAGCTGGTATCAGTGGATGTCCTGAAAAATGGACTTAACATTTTATATTATACTTTATACTAATAAAAATTTAAAAATAAAAGTAAATATACAACAATTGTGAAATCAAGATTGTGAAAATGTCTTTTGAGCTTTAACCTAAACTTATCAAGTGATCGTTCTGACTTCAGTTCCGTTGGTAAAAGATTAAATCCTTGTGCATCATTAGAAAATATGGACTTCTTTGTTTAGTCTGCAGTTAACTCTGTTAAAGTCGAAAATTTTCTGTCAATTGCGCCTCAATTCAACACTAACCCGGAACTGCATTCATTCTGTCTTTGCTGAAATAATCATCGGGTAGAAGATTCCAAGGCACAGCTAGAGTAAAAAGACGAGAAATGTTTGCGTACTGTTAATCAAGCAAATGTCAGGTCCTTGACATAAACTACATAACTTGTTATCCGAAAGAGTTAGAGATGTTTGCCAACGAGAAACTAGATATGAACGAGAAACTATGATATCTGGATGTCTTTTAACTAATATTTATCATTATAATATTAAATTATGCCCTTAAATTTAGTGTTTTCAGAAACAGACTTGTTCGAAAGCTGTACGTCGTAAAAATATTGTCAGCGTGCTTGATTATGTATAAAAGATTTAAACCTGTGTAAATACATGGTGATTAAGTTTTTTGTTTTTGTCTTTTTCATTTCCATAGAAGTAAAATTAAGTAGTGGTATTAATAATATTGATAATTACAAAAATAATAATAAAAGTTATGTAATATTTAAAAAACGAGTAGGAGTGTTTTATCGGGTATAAAACACGAGGCGACAGCCGAGTGTTTTGGATCCGATAAAACACGAACTACGAGTTTTTTGAATGGCTTCAAAAACGAACCCCTCAACACGTCAATCTACGAAGAAAGTTTGAAAATTGATGTTTGCTAAGCCGAGAAAATTCGACAAGAAAAACGAGCGGATCTTTGTCACATATAAAGATACGACACGGTTATGGTTTTCCTTTGTGTTTTCATCGTGAATTATTAATGAGTTTTTGAAAATAGTAATAACAATAGTAATAATAGTATTAATAATGATGATGATGATAACAGTAATGATAATATTTATAATCATAATCATAATCATAATGTCAGGAAAAATCCCACCAACTTTCCTTGAGATTATTTAGTGCGAGTTTATTTGGTTTTTCTAAAAATATAATTCCGTAAATCTCCGGCGGTAATGCTATTATTTCTTTTAAGGTCATGTGAAAAATGGTGATCAGATCCTTTGTGTTGGTAATACCAGTTTTGTCGGGCTGTCTTTAAGTCAGGCACAGTCGATCGTGGATGACGCGTCTAAGGGAGATGAAGTAAGAAGCCATATTAATCCTTTGAAGTTTTGCATTGTGATAATTTGATAACTATGTCAAACTTGTGTAACACCACGTTTTATTTTTAGCGATAAAATAAAAGCTTAACATAGTTATATAAAGGCCTAATTTCATATTCCTGCGAACCTTATAGTGGTAAAATCCATCGCCAGCTGACAATTTGAAAAAATATGAGACAAAACGTAATCCGAAAATAAACATCTTGTAAATAACTGAAGATATGAGGTTGAGGAGGCTCCCTGAGGTAATTTTTAATTGAAGACTGATAACTAAATATGGCTGTCTACAAATGTGTTCATAGCGATTTTGTCGAATAGTTATTCTATCACGACAGCACCGTCCGCGTCACTACAAATGTGAAATTTTTGGATGTTTGCTTCGGTGAATTTCTTCGTAAACTTCCACTAAAATTTCTACTTTGTAATTAAAGCAAACACACTAAGCAACCAAAACTATCAAATTTTTCTATCAAAGTCTATTACAAACATCTACCTTGACAATCTACTCTGATATTTTGATATTTTGTTTTTTTAGTTAAATATCTAACCTCGTGCCAATTTTCAGAAAAATTCCCCGAAGAAAATGTGTGTTTAATGTGATAACCGTAAAAATATGCCGATGTTACAACGTTATTATTAGCATCTTAACCATCGAAAATTGCATAATTTGACGAATATCTTACGTTTATCATGATTCTTCTACAGTTAGACCCACTTTTTACCAAACTTAAAACTATTTTAAAGATAGAAATGCCTGCAAATAGAGATCGTATTAATTATATCCTGTAAACATAGAAATTGTAGAGAGTTACCTTAAGAACAAAACAAAAGTATGATGATAATATTTCGACTTTACTACAAAGCCTTCGTCAGATCAACAGATCAGCTCAGTGGTCGTGCTACGCGTCCAGAGTGTACAAGACTTAAGTTCTCACGTTTCGGTAGCCTATACGGCCGCCATTTTTAGCCACAAAGTCTGCCGAAACATCAGCACTTATTGTATGTCATCCGGTAGAATTATTGTTAATGAATAATACAGATCGCGGATTCAGACTTTCACAAAATAGACGTCATTGTTAATTGCTGCAAGAATAGCGGATGGCGTGAGCACAAAAAACATCAAATGATCACATTCCGACGTCCTCTTCTTGTCGTCGATCTGAAATTCTCTTGAATATAGCTGCTGTGTCGAATGACATGAGGCTTTGTTATCACGTTTTCCTAAAAGGTGATTCTGAGAATTCGTGTGATTTTTTATCTTTTTAAAGGAGTTTGTATCTATGGTAATCGCGGTTGCACCAGTACCGGATTCCTCGACTTCGAGCGTTGTCAGTTCTAACTGGAGTTTTGCCCAGAAAGATTTGTCTAATATAGACGAAAAGGATTTAGTGTGAGTATTAAAAATTTATTTATTTAGTTCGAGTGTAAAGAGATTTAGAACAATACATAATTATCGTCGCTCCATTTACTTTAAGCGTTGTGTTAGGAGCACCCTCATACTGTCTTGTGTGATCTAGCATTTCACATTGTTATGCATGCGAATCAATGTTCTCGACTTATAGTCGAAAATTGATTGACTGCAATAATGTAAGCACTTATAAATGGTTGCTTTACACCTTGACTAGGTTTTGTATGAGGTTTTTCAATATCTATTAATCTAGTTTGTTAAAGTTACGATGATATGTGCAAAAGTGCTTTATGGATGCCAATTCGGGAAAGCTGTAAAGTTCTAAAATAACATGTGGAATAAAGAATAAAGGCAGCTAATGAATTCGAGTTCTACTTGTAAAACATAATAGGGAAAAATTCCAGGATTATGTATGACAAAAATTAATGGACTTAAATTAAAAGTCTATGGTGATCAAAAGAAATGGAAAGTTTTAGGATGTAATCGGAACAAGTGCTACTGATAGATTGTGAGATCCTATTTCAAAACTGGTTTTAGACTGTGGATTATTCCTGAGCCTAAATCTTACATTCTTGGTGAACTCAAAGCGTTCTCTGCCCAGATCAAGTCAGGTAAACGCTGGTGCTTAGACCAAAATCTATGACCTGCCAACAAAAAGTTGAAACAGAGATATTTCGACTTGATTCTGAAGTTAAGTCAACCAGATGATGGAATTGAAATAAATGATACTGACCAACGGTGTATTTAATTACATTTTACAAGCTTTTGCCAAACAAGAGGTGAAATCTATGTCTACTTGTTTTGTCAAACTCCTTTAGTATCTTGTTTTCATTTATCTTATTTCTACGGAAATAGATTTTGTTCTGAACTGTCAACTTCTTGTATTTTTCCTGTATTTGATTAAAAAACGCGCCGTTTTCGTTGCTCCGAAAAGTACGAAAAATTGTGACATATTATAAAGATGTTTCACGTTAAGGTAAATAACGGCTGTGGTGGTACAAATGGTAGGGACAAAGTTAATGTTGAAAATAATGAGATAATATTAATATTCATATTAACATTAACATTAGTATTAATAAATATAATAATAATAATAATAACGATAGTAATAAAAATGAAAATAGTGTCAATTACAGTGACAGTAGTAGCGATAATGATAGCGGTAGATATGAAGTTGGCGAACGGAAACTTGTTTGGTCTTTCCATCGATGATCTAAATCAAATTATTTTTTGTCCTAGGCCATAGAGAACTCCTTTACTTCAGTCTTTTTACTAAATCGGTCATGGTTGATCTTTTGCTGATAATCGGAAAAGACGTGTTTTTTCAAAAACACACAGTAAATTTACCTGAAGCTAACCGGATATTAAGCTCAACGTAACATAAAACAGTAAGATTCCTGTTTATGTAATTTCACTAACCTCGTAATTTAAAAGCGCCCAAACTTTGGTTAAAACTTGTGGAACATAATGTTAAATCTCACTAACCAAACTTATAACGTGGATATAACGAGGATAACGAGAACGGCAATGTGGTCGTGTTTTGTAACAAGTGGCCACGTCCAAGCGCGAGTCTCGTGACTTCAACCCTCTTAAAGAAGTAGATATTGAATTATGAAACTAGAAAACGCATACAGGGAGGAATGAATTTCTTTACCCAAGGACAAGCGCCGTTTTGGATCAGATCTCGCACTGAAACAACAAGAAACAGGTTAAGAGACGTTTTAATGTTTCTCATGCCAAATTTTGGCGGGAATGAAGACAGTTTAGAAAGGTAAAAATGCGAGTTGGTACGACTATCGTGTAGAATGAGATGAACTTGTGATCAATATGGCGACCAAAAACAAAATGTACTTTCATTATGTTAAGTCTTCTTGAAATCCATTGCCAGCCGACAATTTGAAAAAATATAAGACAAAACATAATCCGAAAATAAACATCTTGTGAGTAACTC
>JBAHVQ010208599.1:0-12362 GCA_036872915.1 Nanipora kamurai
GATTGGCTTTAGTTGTGATGAGTTTTCCCCCTCAACATTCTGGTTTGCCAATCAACAAGGTAAACTATGTACCCAGGGAGTTGGAGCATTTCTTATCACAAAAAAAAGTAGCCTTGCTTTATCAACTTCCAGGAAAATTTATGTGGTCTCTCTCACTCTTGCAGTCAGTCGAGGCAACTAGGACTGTACTATGGTTTCAGCTTTGTCTTTCTGACAGCTCTCCAGGCGACTCTGTTGTTAGCCGTCTTCTGCCAGGACATTAGGTCAATATTTCTCCACTTCATATTTCTGTTAGCCACATCTTTGAATCTGAGTCTAGGGCATCCTTTGTTTCGCTTTCCATTACAGAGCTGGGAGTACAGCAGTTGCTTGGGGAGCCGATCTTTTTCCATCCTGTGCACATGGCCTAACCATCCAAAGTTTTTCTCAGTGAGGATATCAGCCATGGATGGCAAGTTAGCATGCTGCAGGATTTCTTCATTGGTGATCTTGTCATACCACTTTATGCTCATGATGTCCCTCAGTTGTCTCATCATGTAGGCATGTAGCTTCTTCACTTGAGCTCTGTATATTGTCCAGCTTTTTGCTCCATAGAGGAGACTTGACAGCACCACTGCTCTGTAGTCTTTACACTTAACCCTGATGGAGACATCCTCGTTGTTCCACAACAAGCAAGTGATTGTAAATTACAGGTGGTAAGGGGAACCTGAGGAATGGTTCCCTTACCAAGTAAGGGAACCATTCCTCAGGTTCTCAGGCACCAACCACAATAAATATATATTTTTCTTTCAGATATATTCAGTGGTTCAATTTAACCCAGGCCTGGTTATTTATTTTTCCAGGATGCAAAATGATCCATTACAGATTATTTTAACTGAACCAACTTAGTTAAATTCTTTGGTTAACTAATGAAAGCATTTTAAAATTGCAAATGACTTTGCATCATTTACATCTCATAAATTAGTTTGTTATTGATTTTTCAATCCTATTGGTCACATATTTTCTCTCAGTAAAATCACAACCTACTTTTCACTCCGATGGAAAAGCCTCCACTCAGAATATCAGTTTTATAAACTTTAATTTTCAGCAGTTTTCTTACTGTATGATCTTATACACATTGTGACAGTGGGATTGGCTTAAGTAGTTGTTGCAATGAGTCGGAATGATATATTTTAAGACCTAACCTGAACCACTTGCAAAAAATTGCAAGTCTGTGGCCTCTGGCTGTGAATCTAGTGCAGCCCTTTGCTAACTGAGCTACGAAGGCCGTTACCAAGAGCATGGTCACAAATTCTTTATTCATGAAGATGGTGATGCTGGAGAAGGGTGCAGTATATTGAAGGGACATTTGGCATTGACACTCAGTAATGTGAAATGATATTATCATATGGTGAAGGAAATTTTGGAGTGTAAGAATGATATATTTTAAGACCCGACCAGGATCAGTTAGACATGAAGAGAACATACAGTATTATGAGTTTGTGAACATTAGGGGTCACTGTCCCCCATGTCTTTCATGTCCATATACATGGTCCCCATTGAATATTATACACTGAATATTATATTTTAATTTTGAATACCACATTATGACATTGATTAACTAATTTCCAGTTCCAGCTGGATACCATAAAAATGTTAATGTTGGGCAAACAGTGATAACTGAACAGGATGCCTCAGTCAATCATTGATAAACAAAGCTGTTGAAACACCACCACAGCTAATAGAGAACAAGAGGAGAGACAGCTGGTGGAGACATTAAAGTGCACTAAAATAGTTGAAGTATATTAATACTATGAAATAAAGTGCTGAGAAAAATTTAGCACATGCAGGAAGAAACGTTTTTTATGGGCAACAAACAAAGTTTGGTTGTGGTGGGAGTCAATGGGCAGAAGTTAACAGCGTCTGTGAAGTAATGCTGCTTTCAGGAATGAAATTGAATGTGTGTGTGTGTTTGTGTATGCAGATCTTGAGGATTATTATATTTGGTTGGTTGTCCAAACACAAACCAGACTTATTCTTAGTCGTCAAAATAGAAGATTCACCATGCAACAAAAAGGGGCGTGTCCAGTCCACATAAGTCTTTATGTTGCTGTCATTTTTTTACATATTTGTATATGGCTTACATGGCTGCCTGTAAATATCCATGCAGTACTGTAGGTTAAGACTTCTTTTTTTCCCTAAGGCACAAATCATGAAGCACGTCATGTTAAGAATAATCCCTACCCCTTAAATTTATGTTAAATTATAAATTATGAACGCAACGCAGCACCATATTTAAAGAGTATCATTTGTTATTAGGTTTTTACAATTTGGCAGTTCCTCAAGGGTTCGTTTTGGCCCGTAAAAGAACCGTTTTTGGCTCGATACTGCCAAAGAATTTCCGTTGATATGGACTCAAAATGGTTACCTCTCGCACCTTCTTTCCACATAAATTCATCGAACTATCCGGCGAGAAATTCCTTATTGAACCCCTTCATATACGACGACTAATTTGCTGAGGTTTAAAATATTGGACATTTCCGCAGCCTGTTCAAAATCGGGTGACTCATTCTTTGTTGAAAACAAAGCTTTAATTCAAAAGTTTTAATTTAAAGTTGTAGCTGAAGGTTCTATTGATTCAAAAAATGGGGGATTTGTTCTGAACCTCGTTTTTTTCCCATATTCTTGGTGTAGTTCCCCTAAATGGGGTGGTGGGACTGTTCTTAACCTAATTCGCATAAAACAGTATCATTAACAAAAGAATAAATTGGATGCAGACGTTCGTGGTGACAAGCCCTCGAAATAAGCGGAAGCATAACGACAAAAGTTAGACAAAAGAACAGACTAAGTTCGTTTATCACGTTCGGCTTGCGTTTGTTTTATTTTGATTCTCACATAACGTTATGGTCGTTTTTGTGACTGGGCTTACATCGCTCTTGAGTGCTCTGGAGATACCGGTTGTCCTAAATTTTGGGACATATGGGACTCTTAGTTCTGCAAAGTCAAAGGGCGAATACCAGGTAATCCTGGCATATTTTGACATTTGTGCACGGAAAAGCAGGCTAAAAACGTCTGCACTACGCAATGTTAAAATACATCCTGTATTTATGTTGTTGGAAATGTTATAAGCTTTCATTATATTTCATCTTTTTGCCGTTTGCGTAACCTTTTAAAATGTCCCCAGTTTTTGCATCGTTACTCTTCAAATAATATGGCTTCTCACAAGTGAAATAGAATTTCGTATTCTGTTTTAAATATACTAAACGCAAAACCTTGAGCTATATATCAAACAGAAGATACTGCAGAATGCTATTTGTGGTAGAAAGTTCAAATTTCTACCTAAAAGAGAAGAGTTTCAAAAGTTGGAAAACGTTTGTCATCTTGGTCTTGAAAGACGTTCATTTCCATGCATTATTATTTAACGACAATGATCCGAACATTTTGGACATTTAAAAAAGTTACACTGAACCCAGAAACATGTACGATACATCAAATGAAAACTTACGAAATTTCTGACAACATAATTGCACGATGGATTTCAGCAATACGTTGTTCAGATGTTATTAGCCATTTACTTCCCTTAACAAATAGGACGAGATAATCGAGAATTCCGAAACTTGGTGAGTCGTGAAAGGCTATTTATTTATTAAATATTTAAATATTGAAAGGCTTATTAGCCAATCAAATTATTGCCCATGTCTGTCTCCAGAGCCCCTAGATTATGGTGTGCGAGCTAAGAGAAGCGAGAGGTGCTGGGGACGAGAATGCACGAGAATCAACGTCAGCCATAAATAATGAACGCTCACTTAGTTTTAAAACCGTTCCTTAATATTTCACTCGCAGCGTTATGAATTTGTCAGGCCTCGTTTATTTCGGAACCTATCGTAAACGTGTGCCTACACAGACGTAATATCCAACTTGCTACGGATAGTTATTTCGCAGTGAAACGAAAAATGACCAGGTATCTATGATCTTTTTACACTAATAGCATTGAAGTAACAACACGGGAACTGGCAGAAGTGCGGAACTTGTGATTTTTCCCTCCATTTGAATGGTGGCATTGCAAGTTGTCACTACTTAACTTGCGGTAACCTTGCGTTCTCGTTTGACAAGGACTTAAGACCCAACACAGATCTGTTACAAAAGATACGAAATCAAGGCTTTTTGGCAGAAATCGAACCAAACGTCCCTGGAAAACTAGTCCACTGCTCCACCGACTTTTCTTCTCCGTAATAATTCTTCAGCCTTTTAATCTACTATTTACTAGCGTCAATGCCGAATATTGCATGTATTGTTGTAATGTCTTATTGATCTTACCCCTATCCAATGGCCGTAAGACAGTAAAACATTGCTGAGGTTTAAACATCTTTCTTTCAGGTTATTAGTCCATCTATTGCTAACCATGTGATGGGGAAGGTATGTGTTGGTTAGTTTACCACTGTGATAGCTTAGTTGACCTTATCAATTGTGTTTTTTAGCCATACTTAGTACTGAAATGCAGAACAGAAATGGTCATATTCGCCAAATAAATATTTAGTTTGTGGGCTAAATGAACGTGCAGAATCATTTCATGCTATCTATGACAAATGACTTCTACCTTTATTGAACTAAAATTGTTTGAGCACTATCATTAACTTGCTAAAAGCTGTTTTGAAACCCGAAGTCAGACGTTGGTCAAATTTTTCTGAGCAACATGTTTGCAGGTTTTGACAGTCTGGTTTTCGTGGGATAACGTCTGGTAACGTGGCAATATATTTATTACAAAGGACTTGATTTGGTTTATACTGCTACATGAGTACTTGAAGGACATCATTTTATTGCTTTGCATCTAATATTTGATCGAAAAAGTTCATGGACTTCTAAAGAATAAAATCATTGCTGTAAAAAAGTTCTATTTTTGTATTTTCAATGTACATAGTCTGCTAAAACTGAATTTTAGCAGGGTCTCTGCCCATAATGTATTTTTGCCAGTAGATGGTTTGCACATGACGTCCATCTTGATTGAACATAAAAAAGAATATCATTAGCTTCTGTTCTTTGTGGAAACAAGTTGGAAGCCTTATCGTTGTCATCTGAATCAAACGGGATTGAATGCAAACCATCTACAATACCATTTCCCGAAATAGTTACACGGTGCATACGATTGCCTGCTGTTGGCGTAACTTGAACGTGGAGAATAGTAAAGAGGGGGATAATTAAGGTATGAAAATGAGTTCAAAGAAAACAGGTGGAGAAACGTATTAGAAAAAAAAGATAAGTACGCGAAGCTTACATTATTCTGCAGTATTGGTTGGAGTCTTGGCTTCAAAAGACAGCTATATTTTCTTGCTTTTTTCCTTCAAGTTATTGTTCCCATCAGCCGAGGTTGTTAGATACAATTACCCTTCGAGTGTACAGTCAAGCCTCTATTAAACGGTCACCCCTGGGAAATAGCCAACTGACCACTTAATAGAGGTTCACCGCTTGATAGAGATTACTAAAATCGTAGTCAATTGAGATATGTTGTCCGAAAACAGGGCAAAAGGTATTGTTCTATATACTTGTTTACCTTTATGCAAATGTGTGCACCAAACACATTGTGCTTTTGGTATAATGAAGCAAGTAGCAAATAGCAGCATTTAAGTTCAATCGCTCAATCGTGCAATACTTTACTTATAAACGTAAAACAAAAGTCTCGTGCACTTTCAAGGCACGCTCAACACAAATCGCTGCTCATTCTGCAAAAATACGTGGCATGCAAACTTAATCACGTGATGTAAATTCTATTATTAATGATAACAGTAACAGAAAATGCGAGATTACCATAAGTTTTTATGACTTTCGTAAGCCACGCTGTTGGCTGCGAGCCTCATCATTACCAGTTTTGTCATCATATTCAACGATGATGAAACTTACACCAAAAAACTCAGTTATGGTTCTCTCGGATGTATTTGGACCGTATAACAGTCTTGCGCTGGTTCCTTGTATTTATTATGTTGTCTTTAAGTAGCTGTTGAAAGAAACTGGACATGCTTCCCGTATTATAGTGTCGAAAATATTGCGTTGTAATCAATTTAGGTGACCGTTTAATAGAGGTAAAACGTAATAAAATTAGCCAATTGGGAGGTCTAAATGGTGACCGCGTCCGCTTGACAGAGGTGACCCCATAATAGAGGTCAAGTTAACGGTAAGTATGAAGAACGATTTGCGGGAATTTGATCAGTAACCACTTAATAGAGGTTTGACTGTATTTGGATTGACTAGACCGTCCACCGTGTCCTTTTCCCTAACCAGGAGCCTGGGCCCTTAGAGCCGTTGAGTTTGTTTTCCCACAATTGGTGGAAGTTATTAAGACTTGCAGAACTTAAGGATGTCACATTTATCTAAAATTAATAGTCAAACTTATGAGAATTTTTCATTTAACTTGTAAAAGTGTTAATTTTTTGCTTTTAACTATCATGTTGAATCGCCTCGAATCATGCTTTGTAGTTGGCAACTTAATTCCTTCTTAGGGAAGGACTTTTCTGGAAGTTTAAACATGCTTTCTCAAACTCAATAATTCATAAGGATATTATTCAATCTGACGCGCTGAATTATACCACGTGAGCGAGCTTGAAATACCAGGGAAGTACTGGGCAGAGGACTTGAACTATTTTGAGTCGTAGGACTTTTGAAATATGATTTTGAGAAGTCACTCGAAGGCCTCAAATTCGGACTGGAACAAATTCCTCGTACTTGAAAACCCGGTCAAGTCCTCATTTTTTGGGTTTTAAATATTACTTCTTAAACCATTTTTTAAGTCCTCATTTTTTGGGTTTAAAATATTACTTCTTAAAAATGATAAATGTGAATTTATCATTTCATATTATCCTGAGGATGATTCTGGAATATTACTTCTACTCCTAACGAATTGGAACATTGCAACGAAATTGTCATTTCATTTATGAAAATGAAAGTTTTTCTCATGTGAAATACCAACTTAACATGTGAAATGACTCGTTTCAGTATTTCACAAGTGAAATGTGGGTACCCAAAAAATGTATTTCACATACAAAATATTCTTTTAACATGCAATTGAAATATTTTCACACATGAATATATGTTCAGAGAAGGGGTGTTTGTGGTGATGAAGAATAATATTTCTGTTTTCGTACGAAAGTCAGTCAGTTTTCTTTATTATGTAACTAAGGTACAGGACGCCGTCGAATCAGTCAAACAGCAAACGAACAAATCTAAAATCTGGTATTTCAAAATTTCCTCAAAAACCCTTTGAAATTTGGTGCGCGGATGTAGAGCACCAAAAGTAAGGAACGCTGCTTGATTTACATTAGTAAAAAAAGAAAAGTTTCTCATTCTTTCGCGAGCTTTCGGAATCGAGAATTCTAACTTTTGATGGTGAATGTAGAAAGCTCGTATTAAAAACCATTTAGTCCGAGAACCATTTTTGCTTTCATTAAAGTGTATATGAATTGAAAATTAAGTGTTTCTTATATGAAAGAGCTCTTGAAATTATAACGCAACATCTTTGACAGTTTTTACGTATCTTGTTTCGTACTTGAGATATTAAGACTTGTTTGATATTTAAATTGCACCTTGCATACGTCACAGTGTATAATGAGTTATAAAGAAATCGCACGTATCTTTGAAATTATTCTATTAAATCGCTAGAAACTCTGTCTATTTAGTGTTAAGAGGCAAGTACAGTCACATTCACAGTTTCATAGGACATTGTTCTATAACTTCAACAAATATTGCTAATTTTAAAACAACTCATACACCATGACGTATGCAAAGTGTTATTTACATGTTAAACAAATCTTAATAACTCAAGAACGGAGTGCAAAAAGTGTAAAAACTTTAAAAAGTTCTTTCATGTAAGAAGAACTTAATTTTCACTTATATGCACTTTAATAGGTCGCCATAGCAACAAATTACGTTCCAGACTTGATAGTTTCCTCGATTCTGTTTTTCGTTTTCTGCCTACACAGGTCCATTTGCTACAGTGCTGTTTGACTTTTTGACTTCGTCATGAACCTTATTTGGATACTTTAAAAAAATGACTGACTCAAGAACGGAATTAAATATCGAATGACTTTCAATATCATTCTGCATTATTGTAAGCCCACTTTCAAACATATATAGATGTATATCACATGTATATATAGAACGAATTGTTTACACGGCATGGAAATTACACTCTGAATTGTTTCGTAGAAAGATAAGAGTCTCGGAACGTGGGCAATTGTACAGTTGGAATATGAATAGTTTGGCCAAAATGGTATGATTGTACCTCAGCTCTTGTGTTTATTTTTTCCACTTCAGAACCTTCTGAGCAAAGAAGAGGCTGCTGCTCTTTGTATTCAATGCCACTTTCGCGGATATTTAGCTAGGAAGGAATACATCAGTCTTTTATATGAACAGTATGAAAAGGTATAATTTTTCAATTGAATTATTTTATTGTATGAAGGGCAAGTTTAAAGTTTAAGCGTTCAACGATACCAATCATGTATGAAAATAGTTTTGTTTACAAGAATTTTCCCGCTAACAGGTAGTGACTCTAAAAGCAGTGGTAATTACATATTATGTACATATACGTGTAGTTATCATTATGTCACTTACCTCAAAAAATCACTACAGCCTGTTTCATCTTCTGAAAGAATCTTCAGGTGACTGACAGATTTCGAAAACAGGAAGGCTTTTATGTGTAGGCCGTAGTTATCCATATTCTAAACACGTCCTCGCACATTTTATCTTATCAAGATGTTAGTTCATACACCTCTAAAAATTACAGAAAGCCTCTTGCATTGTGTCCCTGAGAAATAGGGTAATCGTATTGCTTTTCTGCAAATCCTCTTTTTTCCTTGCTAAATTTATTCTAACTATTCTTATGATTGTTCTTCTCTACCTCTTTCGAAGTAATTTTGTGGTACTTCTTACCTAAATCCTTCTGCAATTCTCTGCATCTTATCAATTAACCACTCCTTTAGAATCACAGTCAAATTTAAAAATTTTTTGAGTCGTAATTTTTTGACATTTCTTTATACCCTAAAATTCATTATTTTCTGTACTAAGTCTAACCTTAAGTAGCGGATCTTTACAGGGCACATGACTCGTAAAATAAGTTTATCCTATTTGAAACTTTCATGTAGTTAAACACGTTAAAATACTGTGTAAAATTTTAAACAGTTATCAAGAGTTTAAGGAAACTGCCCGCGTTTAAGACAAACGGCAGATCACTCACCTTGACGTTGAAACGGCAAACGGAAAAGGCGGGGGAAACCGTGGTCACGTGGTATTTTCACGTCTTTCGTTTGCCGTAAACGCGAATCTTGACCTCTCTATTATCCGATGAATCTTCCAATTTTTACATCCTGAAAGAGAAAACTATCTCCGAAACTCATTCTAACTTGAAAAGAGTATCTTTTTGCTTACATTTCCTTCAATTTTAAAGCTTTTTTGTCTATTCCTGATAACGACCGGTCTTTACGGGTTTGTTAAGACCGCTCAGGAGCCAATCAAGTTGCAGAAAAAAGCGCAATAGGCCGCCCGAGAAACAAGCCATATAATAAGAAGTATGGTGTCAACAAATAATATTAAGAATTATTTTTCGGGTCAGATTGTAAATTCAACCCGCTAGTGTCCCTAACTAAACAACCACGAACTCCTAGAACTTGGACTACAGATATCTGCTTGACAGTCTCTGTTAATCATATATCTAAATATAATTTTAAATATGTTGTTGCTTACTAACATGAATCCTTAGGAAGAGGCAAACCGACTAGAGAAGATAAGGCTGCAAGTTGAGGAGGGACAAATTCTTATTGATAAGTATGTAATGTTTTACATAATTGAAATGGAAGTGATAAATTTTAAGAATCTGTTACTTGTTGGGAGACGTATTTACTGGCTGATGAAGGACTTTGTTTCAAAACACTGGTCCGATTTCTAGCAGTTTCGTTTTTAATACGAATATTAAAACCCAGCATAGAATGCAAAACAAAGGCATGATATAAAGAGTTTAATGGAATCTTACGTTTCGTTGTATACATCACAACATTTTCAGAGACAATAATTAAGGCTACCGAAGCTACAGTGTATGTTTACATGTGTTAGGAATTAACCAATCAGATTTGATTAATTCATAACACATGTAAATATACACTGTAGCTTCAGTGTCGTTTATTTATTCATTCATTCAATTTTCTTCAGTTACTTGCTTCCTAAGAAGACCTGTTTCTTAACTTACGTGGTCGTAAAAGTTCGTTTCCCAAATTGTATCGCTTGATTCTTAATTGCTGACACCTATAAGTCATACTTTATCGCGAGTGTTCACGCGGCCAGTTGTTTTCAATGTATTTTTTATTCAGTTACCACTTAAAACAAGAGATGGAAGAGAACGACTGCTTGAGAAGAAATAAGAGAAGAAATGAAGATTGTAGCGCTATCACGTGAGTGCTGTACTGGGCGCGATTGTTCAAAGGATGATTAGCTTTACCTAGAATTAGTGAAAACCTTGTGGATGAATTATTGCTAATGTAGGAAACAATGTTAAACGTTTTATGTTCGTCATCACATAAACATTTGTTTTATCCTAAAAAGTTTTAATTAAAGTTATCAAACAGAACATGTCCAACAAAAAAGCCGATTAAATTTTAACCCAGGATTAGTGGTAATCGTCCTTTGAACAACCGGACCCTGATGAACTTTTCTTGAAGTGCCTTCCCGTTAATAGTCTGTTAAAGCACGTGGCGCACTACATTGTTTTTGGCGTCACTTTTGTTATGTCATGGCCAGAATTTTCCAATGGAAAATGTTGCTTTTTGAGCATAACAAATTTAGACGTAGCCCAAATGTTACTTTTTCTGTTTTGTTATATTAAACTATTTCCTTTATGATGTTTTTGTAAATTAATCTTGCCCTGAATAACATACCTTATCACACAATCAGTTTCTACGTGTAGGATAATGTCAACAGAGTCGTCTTAGCAGTAAAATATTCGAATTATATACCATGGCGATCCCTATTTGCACTTCGTTAAGTTTTTTTTACGAAAAACTGAAAGTCTAGATGGCAATTTTTTCCACTAGAGACCTCTTACTCACTAAATAACTCATCCATAATTTGAACAAATTACTACATATTTGGTAATTAACAAATTAGATTAATTGTTTTATCATTCGATGTATCCTGTAACGCAATTTAGACTCACACTGGCGTGTTTCGGCCAGTACGTGTTACCTCAGGTCATGCCTTACTGTTCCTTACCACCCATAAGCCCACAAACTGCATCTTTTGTAAGGGAGCCCGACTGGCGTTGAAGGGTGTGATGCTGACACTTACAGAGGCAGCTAGTTTCAGGCTACCTTAATGATCTTATCCTATGGTTAAAAAAAAAACTAAAAATAACTCGAGTAACAAAGACAATTGATTGACTCAAAATGTAACTTTTTCTTCGTAGAATTCAGAGAGTTTGGAGGGAGTATTCCACCAAACTTCACGAAAAACTTGTTGGATTAAAAACAGGTAACGAAAGTAATAATGTAAAACATGGTGAAAAGGGGAACTGTGGATTTAACTCTTTTGCCGTATCGCCGTTTGAGAATGATTTTTACGAGGAGGACATATTTCGTAATGATTCTGAATCTGAGGGACACTTTGAACAGTGCTTGGACGACGAACCTGATGAAGACGTTGAAACAAATGAGTTAGATTGCCCAAATTCTAACTATGAACTGAACGATGAACATCTCTCCAGAAATCTCTCGACTAACTCGGAAACAGCGGGCTTAGACGAACAACTTCCGCCACCGACCACGGACTGGGAATCAATTGATAATTATTTAAAATTTGATCGTGTACAATCTACAGATAGTCAGTATTCCCCTGATCCTAAAGTAATCAACAGATTGTCAGCTGGCCCTGACTACTTACAGCTGTGTTTTGCCGATGATCATGCTCTGTCTGATGAAGAAGAGAGGCAAGAGGAAGCAGAAATTAAGGAGTACATCATTGAAGAATACATGGACAAGACTGAGGAAGAAAAAAAGCGCGATTCGGAATGTTACCTGGAAAGTGAGAAACTGAACTTAGAGCCCGCCGATGTCAAAATTATCAAACCAGAAGAACTTGAAAGTGCAGAAATTTCTCAAGAAGAAACAAAACAAGTCCTATTAGAACTTGAGTCAGTTACTGAACCACCAAACGCAGACCGTAGTCTTAAAATAGATGCGCTAAGAAAGAAACTGCAACGGTTTAGTGTTCGACACCTCGAAACACAAAGTAGAGACTTGAGATTAAAGATCAAAGGTAATGTTTATCCTTTATTCAGCATAAGATTCTGATTGTAATATAGGTTGTCTAATGTGTTGCCTTCATGTTTAAAATTCAATATTTTGTCGTACTTA
>JBAHVQ010208631.1:0-12362 GCA_036872915.1 Nanipora kamurai
TTGGTGCCCTTTGATAAGGTTCCTCAAAATATTTTAAAAAATTGCATGGTCACTATATGTTGCTGTTTTTAGATGGGTTGCACCAGCTCAGCTACTGTCAGACCAGGGACGTGAGTTTGTGGCAAAAGTGAATGATGAAGTATGCCAAGAGTTTGGTATTAAAAGATCAGTGACCAGTGCCTATCATCCACAGACTAATGGATTAAATGAACGCACAAATGAAACGCTAAAGCTACGTTTGTCAAAGCTAGTCAATTTATCCCATCTTAGATAAAGGGGAATACTCAGACTGGCAGAATGTCCCTGGTCTCAGTTATTTTCTGTCAGATTACTTATGATAATTCTCATTTAATAAAAGTTTATTCGGACTAACAGAATGCCTCTGGTTTCAGTTATTCCATCTTAGATAAAGGGGAACACTCAGACTGGCAGGATGTCCTTGGTCTCGTTTATCCTCTTTCTGATTGTTTATGACAATAATTCTCATTAAAAAAGTTCAGCAGCAATTATTTTCTTACTATTAAATGTGATCAGTAATTGCACAAGGAGACATTTTAAACCAGCGGAATGTCACTGGTTTTCGCGTTACGAAATAGCCAAAAATATAAGATCTCTGGTTCACATGAAGTTACAACTTACCAAATCCTATTCTTAACAACTGATCAAAAGATGAGTAAGAACATATTATGCGGATATTTAACAAAATGAACTTCAAACATTGATTTTGAATGGGGGATCACTCAGACTGGGGGATAATTCAGCCCACAGTAGCAACGTGCTCAGCACTCCCCATTTTACACGCATGCGCAAATTGTCTCAGGGGATAACTCAGACTGGGGGAATGTTGAGACCGTGACACCGGTCTGTATGCAAAATGACGCATGCTGATTGGCTGTCTAGCTATGCAATAAGTTTTTCGTACAGACCGGCAAGCAGTTTGAGGCGCGAAATGTGAGTTCCTTGTCCGATTTATAAAATTTTCGGCCATGTAATAAATTCCTTATTAACCTTGCTTGTTCGGTCTGTACGGGAAAGTATTTGCCCTCGGAATTTACGCACAGACCTCGCTCCTTCGTGGATCGGTCTGCACGAAGTTCTCTGGCAAATACTTTCCCGTACAGACCTCACATTCAGTTAATAAGTAATCAATATATTTTTCTATATATATATAATATCAATATATAATAGTAATCAATATATAATTCGATATATCAAGCAGGAATAGTGAAAAAAACCTTTATTGACATTTCCGGGCGCAGCTCCTTCACTATAACTAGCTTACTTATATACAAAAAAACCTAATAAATATCAAAAAATTGGTATAAAATTATATAACATCGCGTTGATTCAATCCTTAACGAATTTCTGTCATGCAGGATCGCTAGGATTGACCAGAAACTGGTGGAGTATAATTAAAAATATCCCTCTCCAGTATTGGTAATGGCCGAAAAAGATTACTTTTAGGCACCCAAGAAGGCAGAAACCTGTTGTGGATTTCCAACAGATTTTGGAAAAAGATTTTTAGATGTGTATTTTGACCCACTTAACGGTAGTTGGAACTCTCCAACTTTTTCAAGACAATTAAACTTTGCATGTACGTAAATATGAATTTTGCAATTTTTAGATAGCGATTTGTTTCTTTTGGAGTCTGGTGTGCAATACGATCTTTTTATGTTACAACAATATAAGATGCATTGCCATTAGGAAAATTGGTCTCATCATTGCATTTTTTCTCAACGAAACTACAAGAATAGATATAAAGAGACTTCACTAATTTGATTTTATTCAGTTTCTGGAATTCTAGTAACATATTCTCAGCACTCTTGATAAAGATTTAAGCAAAGAAACGGCTTAGCAGCGTATTCTTTTGCCTATTGATTAATGAGCCATTGAGTTATGGCAAAAATTGCAGTAAATTTAGAAAGATCGAAACAAGAGCCACAGTGACTGCTCGCAGGAGTGGATCCAGATTAGGTCCACAGGTTCCATTGAACCAGTCCAAATTTTATTAAAAAAAAGTTATAAAAAATTCCATATAATTTCTTTCGAAAAAGAGACTCTATAATTTATATTTATGCATTTGCGAGACCTATCAATTTTGAACATTTCCTTCACAAAGCATATCTAGCTGTAATGAACGGGGCAATATATTGCTCAAGAAGTAAACTGGACGTGAACTAGTCCACAAATACTCTGATTGGTTAGCCAATTAAGTTGAACCTGTCTAAAGCCTCTGTTATTGGATAACACAATGGTGAACCTGCCAAATTTCGCTTTGATTGGTAAGCCAATTAAGTGGAACCGGTCAAAGTTGCCTTCTATTGGCCTCAAAGGTTTTGCGAACCGGTAGTGAATCTCTTAGTTCTTATAAATATTCAGAAGTGATGGCTTCGTTTCACGCTCGACGAAACCGGTTTGCCGTAAGGAAGAATGCTTACCTTACGAGTTCAAATTCATTCAGAACATCTGGGAATCTGACCGCCTTTATAATTTCCCATCGACACTGAGAAGTGGTGGCCGACATCGAAAGTTTAAACAAATGCCGGATTCTCATCTTGTGTAACAATTTGATAAACATTATTACTCAAACCTATTCAGACTCGGGAGGCGGAAGGTACCCGCGCTAATTTCAACCGAGAACTTTCTTGATATTCAACCAATAGCCACCAAATTTGGTGGCAATTACTTTTCTTAAAATTTATCGGACAAGTTTATAGTAAAATTTTGTGACTAGGGTATCTCTTGTTTTCATGGTAACGGATTTTTGAAAGATATGTTTAGTCGAAATTCGTGTTCTTGATATTTTTTCTCAAATTTTACTGAGATTATAGAATTAAGGGCACATTCTTAGTTTTCGGGCCACTTATTAGATGGTTTTAGGACATTTGGCGAATTTTGTAACGGTTTATGACGTCATAGCTACTGCATCATAGTGCTGGAAGATGACGGATTTTGACGTCATATATGTTAAGTCACGAGACAGTTGACATCATAGTAACTGTTTCTCCTCACGAAAGACCGAGTCAAATTGATGACTTTTTATCGAAGAAATTTTCTTAACTGTCTATGAGCTTCAGTATCAAAGTCTTCCCCGCAAAAGACGCACTGCAAAACTGTAATTCTTTGAATTGCTACTATTTCGAATAAATGGGAGGTTCAATAGCACAATTACGTGTTTTCCGTTTGGAAAATGTATATGTAAACTTTTCTCTTTCAGATCGACGAATCTGTGTAAAAATACATGAAATTTTCGAATTTATGAAGTCTTACACCAATTAAACAAAATCAAATTATTTGTTTCGTGATTTTCTGTTTGTCCACCACACTTCATTTCAATATGTTAAATAGTTTTAGAATTACAGGCCGCGGGCCCTTTCCGCCCCACTCCCACACTAAAGTGTTAGACACCCAGAAAAAGCGCGGTCTTGAAAGTACTTAGAAGGGCTGTCCACCGCATTTCGAATATTCGGTATTCAGTTTTACCCCAGCGTTTTCGGTTTGCAGTTGCGAAACCAAATATTCGCATCCGACCACACAGAGCAAATAATACGAATATATGAAATTCGAATTCTGATAGAACGGTGAGAATGTTTGAAATTCGAACAGAATGACTGTTCGAATGATCAGACATCACATAGATTGTAATGAATCTGAATAGATGATCTGAACATGAGAGCAACAAAGCTAATCGATTGTTGGAATTAATAAATTTTATATGAATATTAATCATATTGAGCTCCTTTAAATAGTTTTTGGTTACTTTCGACCTTTATTTCATGGAATATTTCATTTATAAACTACCTACTAATTACCCTCCCTTACTCAGGGCCACGCCTATATTCGCCGAATATTGGGAAAAAATCGAACCGAATATTTGAACATGGAAATATTAGTTGGACAGCTCTGGTACTTGAACTTAAAAATATCACAAATTATTTAAAAGCATTTAGGCTTTCGATACCCCTTATCAAGGACATCATCCTTGTTTCATGAACACGTTACCCTCACGTTAGACTCGTGTACGCATTGTGTACCTATTTTTAATAAGATTCCATAGCTGGAGGAGTTAAAGGAGGATAGTTTGTACGTCAGCGTAGAAAAATTGACGTTTCGAGCAAAGGCCTTTCTTTAGAGAATGTAACGAGTTCTTAAAGAGGAACTGCAGATACACTAGCTGTCATTCTTCGTGAAAAGCACGCTTCAATGTCTAAAGGTTTTTGCTTGAAATGTCAGAGTTTTTCTACATAAATTCGTCAGTTTACTAACCTTTCAACTTCCTACGCTGTTTTATATACTTACCACGCAGCATCCTGTAGCTTTACATCGTTCTTTAATTTGTGTCAGTAGGACCGCCACCCAATGCATGTGCCCGTCGGTCAGACTATGTCGGTTTGTCTGTTCTGGATCAACCTGTGTCTACGTGTTTGTCTATCTGTTCATCCATGTCTGTCAACTGGTCTGTGGGGGTAAGATACAAAAGCTGCCAAATCGGCCAGCTGGAGTAATAACTAGGCAGGATTATAAGTGTAATATGAAAATAAGTGTCCAGCAAAAAAACGCGAAAAACAGCCGTGACATAATTTGAAAAATTTTATTTAAACCATATTACTTCTGCATCCTGTTATAATTTTATATTATATGATTTTGAAACATTATTTACACGATATGACTTCCGCTTCCTTCCACATGATATGATTCTATATTATATGATATCATTTTTTGTATGATATGATTTTAAAATCTTATTTACACGATATGACTTCCGCATCCATTAATTTTCACAATATGAATTCAACATCCTATCTTTTTGTACCACATCTTCTGAACTTTTAATTATAGAAAGTCTTCTTATTCATAAACTAAACCCCTCTCTTAACGCTAATCTCAGTTCTGTAGCTCTATCTTTATTCTAATTCTCTCGAACTTCAACCGCACCACATCACTTCTATTTCTGGTTTCTGTCGTTTAGTATCACATGTAATTTAATCCGTCTTACTACCTGCTGTCTAAAATAAAACATCGGCTGGTCATGGTTTTCGGTCGAACCTGCTGTCTGAAAAGCATTGTTTCCCGCATCGTCAAAAGTTTCAAGTCAACGAATCAAATGACGGGGAATAGGAACGGAGAAAGCACAGACTTTGTATTCCTTCATTTTCTCAAATCGTTTCCCACTGTGGCTACTGATGATATATGAGACCTTTGCGCGAGTGTAAGCGCTGTGAATCCTCTGTTTTCACCACGGTCCTCCCCACGGTTCTCCTCACGGTCCTCACCACGGTCCTCTTCACGGTTCTCCCCACGGTCCTCATCATGGTCCTCCCCACGGTACTCCCCACGGTTCTCACTACGGTCCTGCCTACGGTTCCCCCCACGGTCCTCACCACGGTTCTCCCCACGGTCCTCACCACGGTCCTCCTCACGGTTCTCCCCACGGTCCTCACCATGGTTCTAACCAAGGTTCTTATCCAGAAACTTATAAATATAATGAAAACCGGTGATTCTTATTGCATTTTCTGTGTGTCCCTATGGTTGGATGGTAGATGGACATAAAACAAAGCGGTCTTCCCAACTACACGCCATTAAATCACATCACTGCTGGTGTTAAAAAAAAACTAGTAACTGATTGTATGGTACTGGCAGTACGCAAATTCAAAGTGAACGATTTCATAACTCATGTTTTATTATACCTCAAATATTTGACGATAAAGAGCTTTTTCACAACCGTTAAAATGAAGCTACAAAAATATCAACATATTTTGGAGTGATTTCTCAGCAATCAACGTCGTCATAAAACGATACTCAATTTGACAATAATGCTTTTTCTAAAACAATATCCACTCAATATTTAACTATTTTTACAATCGCCATTGAAATATAGCAAACGCTTGTTCTGAAGGTCGTAATCAAACCATTTATTGTTATTACTTTCTAAATTTCGTAAAATAAAATCTATTTGCACCGCACGTTTGTGGCACTCGTCAGCCCATATTTTGGTGACCTAGCAGACATTTCACGAGTTGTCAATTTCATTTCACGAGTCGTCAATGGTACTTACGAGGCGTACGACACCTTAGACTTACAGTATGAAATAAGACACTTGATTAGGCGTCAATTTCATGTAACGAGTCATCAATGGTACTTACGAGCCATACGACTCGTACGACTAATCTACATTTTGATGACTTGCCTTAGACTTACAGTGTGTGAGATGAGACATTTTATCAGTCGTCAATTTTATTTCACGAGTCGCCAATGGCACTTACGAAACGTACGACTATTTCATAAGCGAAAAAACCTTTCACAGACAGTGGCAAATGTGTTGGGACACCTTTTTTGCACAGTGAATTCTTATTTCATCCCCCTCCCCCTATTCAATGCTGGTCGCTATGCAGACAGTCGTACCCAACATTAAACAGGGGGGAGGGAGGGATGGCACTTATTTAGTCCGAAGATGTCATACATATTAAGAAAACATCGAAAATTGTGAGTGTCCCATGGTTTTTTTGTCACAGATTTTATATATTCAGTGTTCAAATTGTCATTTTCACTCTGATAATGTTGCAGGTTGCAGCCAAACGTTAGTCTATCGTGTAAATAAATCTTTTATAATTATGTCGCGGCTTTGGTTCGCGTTTTATGCTGGGCATTTATTTTTATCTAATATTTCTGTTTGCTTGAGAGTTTTTAATCCCCCATGGTGAGTTTTCGTTGAATTGTAGAGTCACCCTAACTTGCCAGCACGTCTCTATCATTTCGTTGATGTTCGCTTTCCGAATGCTATTCCAATGGGCTATGTTAGTTTATATAAAGTATAAGGTAGAACTTACCCACAAATAATGTCGTTATATTAATGCAACTCTTTTTACCCCTTCCTATTTCATTTCTTGCTTCCACACAGATGGTATAAGTAGTATTTTTAAATAGGTCCTTTATTTCATAACTGGTCATTCTTGTTGTTAGCGGTGTATTTCTTCCAGTTATCGTTATTATGTAAGCTGTTATTGCAGAACCACCATCACTGAGTGGTGTATTCCATCCCAAAAGAATGTCATGCACTCCAGTATGATTTGTTAGGAGACCAACCTCACCTGGAGGAACTAGTAACAGAGCAAAGAAAGTTTAGCGTTGTCACAGAAGTTTTCTTAAAGATTTCTTAACTGATGACTTCTGATTGGTTTCAACGTAGTTGTCTCGAGGTCTGACAAACTGACCGGCCAGAGACAATAACGAAGAGTACTTATCCGGGGTAAGGTGGCATATCACACATATTGTTTCAGCACATCATCGTTCGGACGTGTAGCAATCACTATTTGATGCAGTGGGCAGGACCAAGGCTCCACTGACTTAAATTATGTAAGGCACTTTCTGTACAAAGAGATTTAATCCTCTTAAGGCTGTTGTTTTATTTTGTTTTGTTTTGAGTCTGGTCCCCCCAGTCAAGGCTTTCGACCCTATAGAATGGAAACGTTGTTCATTAGCATATCCACATTAATTGAGAAGGATTTACAACGAAAAGTTTCTGATATTTTAACAGCTCTATTGACAATCATGAAGTTAAAAATCATGCACTAATGAGTTGTTTTATTTTCCATATTGTAATAGGATTGTTACATCGCCCTAGTTTCCATTTAATTAAATATTTTTTGCCGCACAATATGTTTCTTGTCACCAAACAGTTTTTCCGACAATCGTGTCCTATGATCCAGTCAAACTCTGTTGATACATTTTGAAGATGTCCCTTGAGCTATTTTACTCAGTTTCAATTCACGCATAAAGCTCAAGAATATTTATGGGTGAAACGGCTCAAGGAACATTCTCAAACTGAGCTGTTAAATTTTCCCAAATATTTAAAACAAAACTTTGTTGAATGTTTTTTACATTTTAAAAGGCAGGAACGTAGTTATTGTTCGGAAAATAATTTTGTTCCGCAAAAATATCGAAATTTTTTCATAAAATTGTGCCTTTTATGAAATATCTGAGCCAGGAAATGCATATTTGGCGCATTTTCGGGGCTCTTCAATGGGGAAAAAAATTCTCGTTAGGTTATCTCGAGACCCAAGATTTAGGGGAGCAAAAACGTTTCTAGAATTTTGACCTCTCTTTCAGAAATCCTAGTTGCGTTGTTGTTAAATGGAAAGTCTACGCCGAGACATTGACTTGTCCTGAAATATTTATTCCCTGCGCGAAATCTTTATGCGCAGTCATTAAGCATTTTAAAAATTTTCAGAAGTAGGGGCGTGTGCAAATTTGGTGCACTAGTTGAAATGCTTACTAAATGATTGTATGCCTCACAACAACTTGTCGTGTAAACGTAAAAGTAATGCGACAAAAATCTTAGCTCAAATATCTGTACTTCCGTGTCACAAACGCTTATCGTATCAACAGGGATTTGTTGACCCATATATTCAAACTTTATGAAATTTGTTGGAAACGACAAAACAGTTCATCTAAGCATGCATTAGCAGTTTGGAAATGAATAAGGCACATCACTCTTTTTAAGAAACAAAAATATCAACTTCAACCTTAACTTTTAGAACTTTTCGTGAAGCCCCTTTACTTCAGGAAGAGACAGTCAGTGTAAGGAAAATGTACAAGTCTCTTGATACTTACGAAGTTGTGTTACAAGAATTGATCTGTTGTCACTGCTTATCGAATTGTTCACAACGCATGTGTAATTTCCGAAGTCGGCAGAGCTCAGGAAAGTAACATGAAGAATACTTGAACCATTTGTAAGTGAAGAATTGAAGTTCCTATGAGGATTTGGCGTGATCCAATTGTAGGCTGGCTTTGGGTTTCCATCTGAATAGCAGCGCAATGCAGCATTTTGACCAATAAAGGATTTTCTTGGGGAAGAAGAAAGACTCTCTATGTTGACAGGATCTGTAAATAAATTTAAAATCATGAAGACCAGAAAACCACTCAATTGCATAAGCTGCATACGTCTGATTTAGATCATGATTGATATCTGTACTGTAAGTTCCTGAGCTTTCCCTTGTATATTCACGCACACAAACACGCCGCGTTAAACACATATAATGTATGTATTTATATGTTTTCTATACATTTATATCTATTTACATATTTATCAGAATCCAACGTTTCGTTGTTACATCACAACATCTTCAGAGATAATTAACATATGAAAATGCTGTGATGTAACAACAAAATGTTAGATTGTAATAAAACGTTTAATATTATGCCACTGTTTCGCATTCTATGCTGCGCTTTAATATTCCTGGTAAAATTGAAATTCACGCCTGTTCAATCTCTGGCTAATATATACCTTTACCTTATCCCCATTAAAGTTTGCGCCTTTAATTTTCGTGCCTCCAATTTTCGTGCACCAACTAATATTGGTTTTTTGTGCCTTCTATTTTCGCACACCAGTCAAAATTTTTACAACCGAAAACTTTCTCAGATCATGTACTGTAACTCTGATATTTTTTATCAAAAAACAAAGCAGAAACTCAGATCAACAAATCCAAATTCACGAAACTGAGAAATATCCAATACCACGTGATATGTCACGGTTCTGCCATCCTTTTGTCAACTACGGTGAAGAACTACATGCCTGAGTTTGTGATGCTGAATATCGCCCTTAGCAAATTCCGTGTGGGATCTTGAAACTCAGATTCTTTTAGTGGTAAAGTAAGGCAGCGGTAGCGATCACATTTTTTACTTTTTAAACCCGAAAGTTGGATTTCTCGTACCTTTAATTTTCGCGTACAATATTGCACGAAAAATATTCTCTTAAATTTTTGCGCGGAAAGCCTCTCGAAAACTCATGGTATTAAGGTATATAAATACATATATGCCTTGAATTACTTCATTTGAACTTTATTCACTACAGATCTGTTTCGTATCGTAAGCGGAGCTTACCACATTCTTCACGTGACTATCAATTCCTATTTAAATGAGTGAGGAACTTGAGATTGCTGAGGTTTAAAAATGAAGCGCTTACACGGATGACGTCATGGCAATGGGATCTGGTTGTGTGGATTAGGCATGGTGAATAAACTGTATTAGTTGTGGTAAATAGCTAGTCGGTTAGTAATTGCTGAACAAATGTTTCTTTCTATATCTACGAGTAGATATAAGCTCACTTCTACTGTGAGCTCAGTTCATGGTGTCAAATAATGATAAACTCCTCGCGTAAGCTTGCATCGTTCAGTTTTGTTAGAGTAGTGTTTACATTGCTTAATTATTTTCCATTTGATTGACCATTGAACATCTAACTCTTTTAAGGTCCAAATGTATTTGCTGAGTTCGGTTGCGTGTTTTCATTTCGGGTTTCTTAACAGGTAGTTTTAAAGGTGTTTTCGGTTAGGCCAACATAGGTTTTCTGTTCCATATTGCTTTCCCTTGTGACCGTGGCTTGATGAACTACTTATTGTGCTTGACATTTTCCGGGCTGGGCAGATACATTTTTGCTGGCAGTTGCGTTCTTTGGTTGCTGTTGCGTTGTTTTGGATTTCTTTACTATGCACAGATTTGTCATGTGATGAGATGATGTTTTGCATGCTGGGCATGCAGCTGTAGCTCAACTCCAGGGTACGTCTATTAAATATTCTTGAGAGTGGCCCTTTGTGAAGTATTTTTTGATCGATTGCAGAAATATATGGCCGATTTTGGTGGTGACATTAGCACTACAAGGCAGATTAAACCATATAATGCTCCTGCGTCTTGGGCACTTTGCTTTCGGCGGATGACGGTTGAAATATAGCCAGTGTCTTATTTTCATGAATTATTAGCAAAAACATAAATTTCATTCCCAATTCCTTCCCGAAGATCAAATTTCCTTCCAATTTCCTTTCAAATTTCATTTCCTTCCAAATTTCCTTCCAAAGGCAAAATTTCCTTTTGGAAGGAAATTTCCTTCCAAGTGGGAAGGCTGGGATGAAGGTAACGGCCTTTTGAGCCTCATCAGTGTAGTGCTGATGAGCTGGATGAATGTATCTGCTATTTACAGTCACCTTTGATGCCTCACAAATGTGGGACATCAAAGCCATTTGCCAGAACGCTCTTACTGTAAGCAGTGAGCGTGCGCACAATGCAAAGCGCCAATGATTCATTCCGTAGAGCGCTCATTATGAACTAAAAGCCATAGAGCGATATCTAACCACAGACGGAACCGTTTCGGCCTTTTGAGCCTCATCAGTGTAGTGCTGATCAGCCTTTCCACTTGGAAGGAAATTTCCTTCCAAAAGGAAATTTTGGCCTTTGGAAAGAAATTTGGAAGGTAATGAAATTTGAAAGGAAATTGGAAGGAAATTTGATCTTCGGGAAGGAATTGGGAAGGAAATTTATGTTTTTGCTAATAATTCATGAAAATAAGACACTTTACCTATGAAAATGACAAAATATAAATGGCGGAATTTGTCGAAACTGCAATATACCCACCTTTCCAAACGTTGTTTTGGTTTTAGGAGTAAAGAGCCTGGGTACGAGGCACTTTTCCCACGCTCCTGCACAATGAGTCAATTACAGAAATAGAATGTATACAATCGATCAATTAGAAATTGACAATTTGACAGCTTTTGTCTTTTAGTCTTTTACACAAAAGTATATAGTTTTGCCTAGTTTTGACTAATAGTTTTGACTATTATCAAGTTTTTGATACGGTAAAGTATTTCGTCATAGAAAGCAGACTTTGGACCTCATGTCTAAAATGAAAGCCAGTGCTACCGATGGGGCAGCTAAGGATTTGAGAAAGAAATTCCTTGACGAACCATATGACTGAAGACTACGTAACCTGCGGAAAACTGTCAGTAAAGACCACAGAGGATGAAGACTAAAGAATACATAATGCACATTTAACGTTTACCATTTGGAATTTATAGTAATGCAATCTAGTCTCCACTCATTATTATGTAACTTTTATATAGTAATAACTTTGAGTTTATATTGTCTTATGAGTTACAAGTCTGCAATTCTGAAGTTTTGATCTAGTTACACTATGCACAATTGCCTGAAAATCGTCTTTCCCTAACCTACAGGAACACTTTCCGTGTTTCCCAAAAAATTGATAAATACCCAAAAAAAAAACAGTGTGGGACGTCATCAAAATGCATTCACGAGAGTAAGGGATTGGGAACTAGTCTTTTCTCCAACCTCCCGCAATCCCTACTTTTAGTACTGTAGTCTGTATTGTTGGCGATTTTTTCAGAATATGTTCACGTTAGAGTCTAGACGTTGAGAACTAGGAAGTTTTGATAGAAATCTGGAAGGAAAAATAGAAGGAAATTTATCAATTTTTCGAAGGAAATTTCGTGGAAAAGAAGGAAATTATTTATTTATTTGTTTGTTTGTTTATTTATTTATTTATTTATTTATTTATTTATTTATTTATTTATTTATTTATT
>JBAHVQ010208642.1:0-12361 GCA_036872915.1 Nanipora kamurai
TGTAATTGTTGTAAGGGCTCATCGCCGATTATCGCCGATGGAATTACAACAATTACAACTATATGGAAACTAGGCTTTAGTGAGTTGGTGATTTAAACACTTCTCAAATATCTTGTCAAGGAGAACCAAAATAGATGCTGGCCTATACTTTGCTTTATCTAAAGCATCTACTTTTCAGAAACATTTCTAAAACAGAAAGGCGCGACTGTTGAATGCTGTCTCAATATTGCACAGATACTTGGATGATTGGAAGCAACATTCTGGTCAACTGACAGGTCTTCTGAATTTCTCTCAGTGGAGTGCACCTCCAAAAAATAATGGTTAAAATCTTAGAGACAGCTTTTTTTTTTTGTAATTATATCATCTCCCTCTTTTAAATGTATGGCGTCACGACAGGTCTTTTTACAATGCATCAATGGCTTAACAGTTTTCCAAAATTCCTTGCGATTGCCCTTAGAGCTTTTAGCTTTGTCCCAAAAATAATTCTTCTCAAACTTGAGTTTAAATTACGTTAAATTCTGCATTTTTCACAGCCACTAGAGTCATTAGTTTTAGAAAAAAAAATTCTTCTATAATTTTTTGAAGCTTCCAGTAAATCTGGTGACATATATGGCACGTGCAGACATCTAATGGTATTGCGTTTCATGCTTGATAATCTATGACATCAGATAACAATTTCGTCCATGCCCAGCAAAGGTCGTCAGTGTCATCAAATATCTTTGCTATATGAAAGGGAATTCTACTAAAAACTTCACTGAATAACTCGGAAACATAAGTTTTGAAACGTCTTTTGATGATAGTTATAGAACAGTTTCTTGGACAATGCGCCCTCATAATTGCGTATATTAATTTTTGCACTGATTATAAAGCTCGTACTGAGATTGGTAAGTTGCTTATATTTAATGGACCGTTCAGCAGTTATGAATGTCATGTAAAGATTTTATAATACTATTCACATGTACGATGCTTGCACTGCATTTATATTTGCTGAATTAAAAACCGTTTTGTTTCAATTTCCTCATATTTTTTACCAGTTTGTTGTGGTTTTTTAATAGTCAAATGCAAAATTCCTCTTCTTATGTTGCAATTTTAGCTCAATGTGACCACCTAAGTTGTTTTTTTCCCAAATCAAAATTACAAACTTTTTTTCTCTCTCAACTTACTCCAGCAGTAGGCATATGTAACTATTGCAAACGTATTTCTATATTTAGTTTCCTACTTCTGATTGATCCATGCAAGTAATCAACATCCTGCTTCTAATCACACATTATAATACCTTAATCATATAAATAGATATTTTTCCGAAGATTTTGTTATGTTAACAAGTTTTTCGTGTTATTTGCTCAGCACCAATATTTATTACGCGGTCACGTTTTCCGCCTGGTAAATCTCTTGCCAGGATTTTTCTTCATTTTTACGTTTACCTATCAAAATTCCTTCGGGACATGTACCGACTCATCTCTTTTTTGGTGAAAATGGCTAACAGAAAATAGCAAATGGCTTTCAATCATTTGCATATCGTTACTTAGTTTGTTAGTGGTATTTGCATTTTACTGGTCAACTTTATATCACATGACTTTTTCCCTTATAGAAACACGCTGGGTTTTATGATTTTACGTTTAGTCCGATGAAAGGCGTTCGGTCAAAACGTCAGGATTTTTTTACTCATAAGTCTCAACTGACGATAGTTCGGTAAACCTTTACACAAGGGATTAAACTCCCAGCTTACTGATCAACTAACAAATAATACTTATAAATGGCAAAAGTACTTACGTTTTACAAGATCAAGTAAAACATGATAAGACATAAAATCACACTCAAAGAATTAACGCTTACTCCACTCATCTTTTGTTATTTCAGTATGCTGCCATTACTATTTGGTTGGTAGCAGTTGGAGTGGCTTTGGCCTTAGTATATGGACCCCATAACGCGATAAAGAAACATCCTCGTGAATGGACAAAAGGAGAAAAGGTGGTCTATGGAAGTTCGAGAGAGTTACTTTGGAGTATTTCAGTTGCCTGGGTGATATTTGCTTCTCATTACGGCTATGCAGGTACGTTTTCTTGGAATGGTTACTGTCTTTTGTAATACGAACGAGGAATGTTAAGGAACCGTCTACTGTTGTCACGTACAATTGTTCGGAATGTAGTCTTAAGGACACAATTTCTTCACAGGATTTGCTTGCTGATGTCGCTAAATGTCCTGTATACTCTTCCAGTAAGTTAATCGCATATATCATAACAAACAATCAATTCCATAAACAACAATATATCATATACAACAATCCGAATCGAGTAAAATGGATTCTAGTGGTATTTCTCTTATTGATACTTATGTAGATAGTGGGGAGTTTATGAAAACATAACGCGGACGTCAAGGACGACGCGGCTATAAATATTACTTCTGCTCCAAAACAACAGAAATGAATAATTTTAATCTATTTCAGAATCATCCTCAGGGTAATATGAAACGATAAATTCACAATTATTCTGCACTGCTGAAGTTAACTGAATAATTGAACTCTACCGGCGTTTGAACTAGATCCTTCGGGAATCCGGACCGCCGCTGTACCTGTTGAGCTATTGAGTTTACATGGATTGAAGGCGAGTTATTATCCAACTTAAGTGCTCGAGATATTTTCACGACAACTGAACGCTATCCATGAGGATGGATGTGAAGTGTTTCCATTGTCAGTGTTTCAGTTATAGAGAGAATATCGGTAATGTGCAATGTTTCAGTCATAATATTATTTCCCGAGATTATCTAGGATGAGAAAAGTTTCGGTTGTCGCGAGAATATCTCGTGCACTTGAATTTGATAATAACTCGCCTCGTTTGCTGTAGTAAGGACAATATGATCCATTGTCAACTTAAGGAAAGAGTGCAAACCAAAATTTTGGTCCCCGCAGAAAAGATCAGCTATGTGCATGAACGACAAATATTTGCCATCATTCTACATCTCGCGACTACAGGAACCTGAATCACAATTACAGAAATAGTTTCGTGCAGTTTTCTTTAAATATGGTGAATCTGTGAAGGGAAAGATGAAGCGTGACTTTGCAGAAAGGTTACGTGTTTTAAATAAATATCACATCCCTGATTTTCCGGCAATTTGAAATGGAGACGGAAAAACTTGCGGTTTTCTGAAGTTCCATCATTCACAGCGGCACGCAGCCAGGGGTTCAATGAGAGCTCCAGAAAAGAATTAGCTTTTCAAAAATTTGACATTAATTGGAAAGAAGCAACATTTCTTGCAAAAATATATGCAATGACACGTTTCAAGTCAAATGCCAAAGCATGAATAGCCTCAATATCTTCTTCAACAAGGTTAGCAAAATTAGCCATTGGATCTCCAAGATCAACAAAGCCAATCAGGCCCCCAGAATACTTATCAAGGACGAGATTGCACTGGATTTTCATTTCATCCATTAGCAAGGCTTTGCACACCAGAAAAGGACGAGGCTTTTTCCCGCATACATTCAACGTTATCCACGTTCATGCCAGGTTTCGGCCTAAACTAGTTCTTATAGTCTATCAGAACCCTTTGGCTTGGAACAATTAAAGCACCACTATCCTTGAGTTTTTTGTTTCCTCATGCTAACTTTCTATGCAGGGACAATGCAAATCTAATGATATGGGAATGGTATCTCCTTCCCATTTTGTTTGCTTGCAAAAGCTTCATCTGCTCTTGTCAGAAGAACTTCATGTACGGAATGGCTTCACGATTTTGTCCTCTCATTACTGTGAGAAAGTCCTTCCAAAAATTGACTAATACCTATCTCATCTTCTTTAGTTTACTCTGAAGCTTCTGAATCTGGTCCTCCAGCTGCTTGCACTGTAATCTTGTTGACTTGACTGTTGCTTGCAACTTTTCTGGTCCACAAACTGCAAGAGGTGCCGTGCCTTTAGCTGGGGTTGAAGAGATTTTTGACCTTCTCCTCAATGCTCTCTTTTTACAAGCGCTAGCACAGGATTTGCATTGCTGTGTGTTAGGTTAGATTGTTTCCAGAATTAATTGTCAGATGGAAGAGAGAAATGACACAAACATCTCAAATAGAGCTTTGGACAGCAATTTAGTTACTGAATGCCGGACAATTATTTCTTTGAATATCAGTGCCTATCTTTGGATCAACAGCTACTCATTGAATGTCCTCATTCCCTGGCAATCTATCTCAAAGGCTGAAATTTTCCAATAAATTTTGCAGTCCCTTGATGTGTCCGTATCTAATGGAACGCTTTCTTTCACGGCAGATGCTATAGTTGTCAGGAATTTGCCAACGAAAAAGAAAACGCAGTGAACTCCAGAGCAGATTCAACTGTAGTTGTGAACTTTGCAACAGTGTGTTGATCATCAAAAAGTTTACTTTCAACTTGAACTTCCAACAATTTACCTACTTTCGAAGGGAGTATACATTCTTCGTCAAGCTGCTCCAAAAGATCTTTACTAGTTACTCAGGTACGAACAACATGGATGAAGTTGTTGGCATTTGTTCGCCATCAATATTTGGAGATACGACCAGGGGCCGGCGTTCTTTCTTTGGGGCACCATGGCTTTTCACTGGCAAATTCTTGGTGGGAACCCTTCCAGAGATTAGCACTTTTTGCTTGGAACCTAAAGTTTGATTGATAATAATGAACTGCCATCAAACAATGAATTATTAATGAAGTGACCTTTGTACTCCGAATTTTCTTCACCGAGCCGTAACAAATAGGAAAACGCGCAAATAATATAAAAAATACTTGCGTGTTAAAATACAGTCCTGAACAGGAAGTTCAGAAATGAAAATATTGTTTCCCTCGCTACGTTGCTTGAGCATTGGAATCATTTCTCTGGTTCGTAATATTAAACGCAGTCAATCTTCACGAACCTCATCCCACACCATCGTCGGCTTGAACAAGCGGGATCATAAATAATGAAAGGCGCGTGGCCTCTGCTGGTCGAACAATCAAAAATGGCACAGTTTCAACCTGGCTTATCTTGTAATTTGTATCTGAGGTTAAAATTACCAGAGAAAAGATAGGTAGAACTATAAACAGTGAAAGTTTTCCGACGTCGATTCTCAAGTTCGCAATACTAGCTTTCCGAATTGATGTACTTACCGCATCAAGTGACCAAAGTAAAAAGTGACCGATAATTTGTCAAGTAGTATAGCTAGCCCGACCAGGCTCCCTTCTATTAACCGCGATGCTACGCAACCCTATGTCATGTGAAAAATGACTTATGGTTTGTTTCCAAAAGCCACGGGCTGGGTTTATGCACTATTAAGCGCCGTAAACCCTCAACACTTTTGCAAACACTGCAGATACCTTTCAGGATACTTAATCAACTATTCTCCGACATCTCATCGTATTAACCTATATTACCATAATTGCCAACTAAACAGACTGCAAATAAATTTAGAATTGCTCGTCAATCTTATGATGGCATCCTGTTCCCTCGTGCACTAAGCATAGAAAGAATAGCTAATTCTTTAGCATCATGATTTCACCGATTGTTCTAAATTATTTGTTCTATTCAAAATAATTTTCAAGAAGTAGTGAAATCCGTTTATGCTTCCAATTTACATCTATCAAATCATAAAGATATAATAATAATGCTGGATAACACTCCGAGTAACGAACCATACCGGACAAATAGAAAAAATTCTACTTGGCCTGGAATCGAACCCACAACCTTCGGTTTACTAGTCCGATGCTCTACCAGCTGAACTAGGTGGGAGCTGGTCGCGAAAATGATGTCACTTGGGCTCTTGATAATTCGAAACATAGACTGGTTTCCTCCATATCGGGACATGTGAGTCCTATTTGATTATAAATAGCTTATTTTGAAGAATGAACTCGGCTAGAAAACAATAATTTTGGATGTCACTCGGAGATAGGACTTACATCTCCCGATATGGAGGAAACTAGTATATGTTTCCAAATATCAAGATGTCCAAGTAACAACATTTTCGTGACCAGTTCCTAACTTGACCTGTTGCTAGCTCAGTTGGTAGAGCATCGGACTAGTATACCGAAGGTCGTGGGTTCGTATCCCTGCCGGGCCAAGTAGAGTTTTCTCTACTTGTCTGGTATGGTTCGTCACTCGGAGTGACATCCAACATCATTGTTCTCCTTCCAAGCTCATTCTTCAAAATAAACTATCGTAAAGATATGTGCAGTAGAGAAGTAAACGGTCAAGAAATTAAGAGAATAAATCCCTCCTTTCGAACGACAGAAACGAGGTTAGTCATAGTATTATGCGGGTAATTTAGTGAAAAGTTTTATGGTCAGGAGAAGGCGTATAAAATATTTTAGAAACATTCCGTGACTAAATATTCCAATACACGATATGTTTACTTGAACTCCTGCATTAGAAGGATAAAATCAAATGAATGATTTGAAAGATATGAGAGACATTACTTCCAAGGGAACGAGGATCTCACTTCCCTGAAAAACCTAGCCTACCCCAATTAACAGAGCATGGAAAAAAAGGAGTTTTTCTCACACATGATTCGTCATTTGTATGCTCTTTTCCAAAGTGAACAGCATACGTTTGTTATGGTTAGTATGTAAAATATATTACGTGATTTTTCGGCGAGTATGGAATAACTAAACAGCAATGGTCTTCATTTATGTTATCAATCCCCCTCTAGGCCTGATAAAAAATATCCTTGAAGCAAACTTCTGGATTCCTCTTAGTCGTATCAACTATGCTACGTTTATCGTCCACGCCGAAGTGATCTACATAACCTATTATAACATCGAGACCCCTCTTCACTACACCACATTTACACTGGTAAGTATTTGAAATTTTTATATACTTGTTCATGTTATTTATTATAACATTTATATTATTTATTTATTTATTTATCTATTTATTTATTTATTTTCTTATTTATTCATTCATTTAGTCGTCAATTTATTTATTTATTTATTTATATGCTTATTTATTAGTTTTCCTATTCATTTATCATCCTGTCATTTATTAATTTATTCATTCATCCATCCATCTATCCATCCGTTTTTGATCGTGAACTTTAATCTATTGAAAACATTAATGATTTCATTCCTCCAAAACCATACTGTGACATCAATAAGGCATCCGTCATGAAATTTCAACAAACATTCAAATAGCAAGTCTATAACCGCATTACTTAATGTTGAACACAAAGTTGGTTCATTTGGGAGCTTGATGAATATCAGACCAATAGAGGACGTTCGTCAAGGTCGTTCTCTCAGAAAAACGACTTCTGAGCGCTAGACGGGAATCGAACTCGCAACCTTCTGAATTCTGATGACCGGTGAGACGCTCTAACCGTTGAGCTACCACGACTCAGATGGTGAGCTAGGGTGCAGGTTCGTCATATGTACTGCCTAAGTGGAAGTCACGATATGATAATAATGTTGGAAATACTTAACGCTTAGCAGAAAGTTTGTTCATGAGAGAGCTTGGTAAATATCGGATGACTAGAAGACGTTCGTCAAGCTCTTTGTCTCAGAAAAAGAATTCCTGAGCCCTAGACGGGAATTGAACATTATTAAACGTTAAATATTTTTTCAACTAATTAATCTGCCGTGTTGAGACAATTCAAACGACTTATAACTCACGTTGAACAGAAAAGTATTTTTCTGAGATATAGACAAGTGCTTCAAAGTCATGGCCCGAAGAAAAGTGTCTCACGGAGAACGGTACAGTGTAACATCATTGGGGCAACATTTGACTCTTTAAAATAGTTCAATAATGCCGTTAAGGTGGATTCCAGCGGACTGTTCTAACACTAGAAATACACCAAATGGGATATTTCTTCACAATATCCCATAATTTATGCTAATGCTATCAGACAGAGGTAATAAAAAACGTAAAAGTTGGGTAGACTTCGTCAAACAACGAGGTGCTAGTGGAACCAAACAATAATGTTCTAGCAGCAGTGATATTCGTAGTTAAACCGAAAAAAGAAAATGATATATCTTGCTGTCGGTCTTCCATAGAAGCAAGAAAGCATCTCGAGAACATAAAGTTTTGGAACACAAATTGTCTATTAGTGTAAACATCACTCTGGCGAAGTGGATGGAATGTACAGGAAAACTGAAAAGACAAATGAACCCAACAAACGACAAGTTGCGAGGTAATTTTGCAGCAAACTACAAATGATAACTACTATAGTCTTTCGGCAATCCTCGTGAAGTCACGGCAACTTCTACTTTCACGATCCAATTTCCTACGTTCCCAACCTTTAATGTGCACGAAGAAATCGCTAGCATAGGTCACAGATGGAAGAAGTAGTTAGCAAGATCCGAAAATTTGCTAGATACAACGGCCGTCGACAATTCAGACAAAAAGCGATGTTGCTATACTGTGGTGACGAAGACATATGCGAAATATTTGAATGACTTCATCTGGAGGAAACCTCAAGGGAAGAAAGTGAAGGAGAGGCAAATGATCGAAGTATATAAGATACTAAAAGCCGCACTAACTTCGTTCGACAACTAATATATCGTACACGAGAAGAGTGTGTCATCAGGATCGCTAATAGTGTGTCATCAGCATCGAGGTGTTTGGATATCTGATGAAACACTACTGTCGTGGGTATGATATTGCAGCAGAAAAGAATCAGCATGTGAAGAGAAAATTGAGGTGAAAGTTCTCTTAATTTATATAATTTCTTCCTCAGATATCCAAACAACGTGTAAAATATTCCAGATGAGACACTAGATTCATACCACAGCAAGTTAAGAAAATTAGCCAAAACATGTTCTTTCCCTGACTTAGAACAAACTCGAGTGAACAAATTAATTGTTCTCGGATGTACCTCATGCAAACTAATTTAAAGAGCTCACAGAGAAACAAAGCTTAGAGCAACTCAGAGAAACAATGCTTAGAGAAACTCAGAGAAACAAAGCTTAGAGAAACTCAGAGAAACAAAGCTATCTCAAAATCTTACGCAAAGTTCAACCAACATGTTATTATCGTGGAGGAAAACGTACTCTCAGGAGTGACTACTGCCCTGATGCCGGAAAAATATAAAACAATTGTGGCAAACTAATTTTTCCTCCATATGTCAACAAACGTGTCGTCAACAACTAAGGAGATAGAAGACCTACTCACAATCAAACCTTAGACGCAGTCAGTATCAGGAGCGATGTGACCATAACCAAAGGTTTCCTCAATGAGCAGCAACCACATAACGAAGGGGATACACTGTCAATCAGATTTCGTCTGACCTCATCACACCAACCCATGTTATTCTAACCGTGATGTTTATACCTTTGCCATGACCAACACCGCTACTGACCGAATTCCCACAATCCCATACCAGCGATGGTTGACACTCAGCCAGTTTGAATATCATTCACCAAGGGACATACAGTACAATGGACCTTGTGCATTACACAGTGCATGACGATAGCTTCATTACAGTCTAAAATTTGATGATGGCTGCTTCCTTCGAATTGAAGACATGGAACGTATAGTTGAAATTTTAGGTCAGATTTTGCTCTTGAAATCTGCATAAACGCTTTTATGAACTCTAAGTGGATTGTTTTGTATTGATGTGAAATTATGGATGAACAGCTATTGCACATTTTGAAGTATTTGTTATGTCGTGCAATGGCTCAGATGTAAAGTTCTTCCAGAGAGTACAGTAATATGTGCATAAAATACTTAATCAAAATGTGTAAATAAATGTCCTAGTTCAAACATGATTTTATAAGACAAACACGACTCGGTTGCAGCACTGTCTCTTCAGAATAGTGAACAACCATGTTTTACATACCTTGAAATAAAATTTGTGTAATTATCTACCTTTGAAATGTTTAAAATACCAAACAGTTCCCTGAACCACCTGCATGGAAAAATTTTACGTCTTCTGAACCATTGCACAATGTAGTAAATATTTCAAAATGTATAACAGCTGTATAGATTTAGTAATTTCACATTAATAGGTGAGTTTAAGCAAACACAACACCAACGTCTACGGCAACATCTTCATACAATAGAAGTTATCGTTCAAAACAAAAGGAATGAATAATTTGTAGTCTCAAGAATATTTTAAACGCCGTCGTTGTTCTACACAGTACGTCATTCGGAGCATTTTCACGGTTTCACGACTACGTTGCCAGGCCGTACGTAGAAAGTTTTCGGTCGTTTAAATTTTAGCCAACTGACCAAAGTCGTTTTGAAGAGTTTCAGATGTATAAAAACAACATTCGCTATTCATTAAAATTATATGATATGTTGTTCTATTGAAATGCCTAAAATCAATGTATTTTGTTAAATGCCGTCGCCGTAGTGGCTTTCTTAACACTTTCCTGTCCTAGGAGTTTCGTCTTGACGAGTAAAATCGCCTGCCGTCAGCCAGAGTAAAATACTAAAGTCTACGTAGGTCACTGAGGATCTATAGGGACAGTAAGAAGTTCAACTACTAAGTTAAATATTAAAGTCTCAAAAGATCACTGAGGACCTATACGGACAGGAAGGAGTTAAACTACTAAGTTAAATACTAAAGTCTCCATAGATCACTGAGGATCGATACGGACAGCAAGGAGTTAAACCACTAAGTTAAATACTTAAGTCTCCATAGACCACTGAGGATCTATAGGGACAGCAAGGAGTTAAACTACTAAGCTAAATACTTAAGTCTCCATAGCTCACTGAGGATCTATAGGGGCAGGAAGGAGTTAAACTCCTTAATACAAAGAAAACTACTTTGAATGGATAAAAGCGTTTCTTCTGACTTCAAGAGCAAATTCCATCTACAAATTCAACTAAACATTAAACTACCGTCATGCTTTGCGATAGTGCCTAAGGTCTATTGGACGACCTTTGATGGCTCAGTCATACATAAAGTTGTAAAAATATAGCAGGAAAGAACAGATTCCTGTTGCTGGAAAATTTGTGGCAATTGATGGAAAAGGAAACGTCCACCAATCCAACTTCTACGTAGTTCCCAGTACAGAAGTGGAATTAATCTTCTAACCTAGGTGGCAGCTAGAAATCATGGAATAATTGGTAAAGTCAACTAACTTGGCTCAGACTCCTACCATCAGAAAAAAATACCCTCACCACTAGGAAAGCTGGAGATCATCAAGCACACTTCCACGTTGATCCAAACGTAAAGGGAGTTACCCAGACTCGCCTCAGACTACCACTGCAACTCAGAACATCATTTGAGAGAGAACTGCGGCTGTTGCGATACGAAAAGATTACACGACCCGTCAACGAGCTATCCACGTGGGTATCACCCGTTGTTCTTGTGCCCAAAGCTAACGATAAAGAAATACGCATCTACAAAGATGTGAAGAAAAGCTTCAAAGCAATAATGCCCCAATAATACGGCATTTGGAAAATATAATTGGCTTGTTAACTCTAAATAAGCTTTAGTTCCATTCGGCAAAAACAAGGCTCATGGTCATCGGATATGCTTTTTATTTGAAAGCCAAAGCGAGTGGTATGCAAGGCGTTATTATTTTGGACGATAATAGTGATATACAGCAATAAATTGATATTCACATTGAAATATTCTGTGAAAAGTTTAGTTCGGCATAGTATAGGTGTCTCAAGGAGAATCAAACTTTTCCTCCATTGGTGTTTCCTGGTGGCATTTTACAAATATTTAATTCAGTCTTATTTTGAATATTGTTCACCATCATGGGATACATGTGGCAAGCTACTAAAAGACACCTTCCAAAGGCTTTAAAATCGCGCTACAAGAGTCATAGCGAGAGAAAGATATGATTTCAGCTCGGCGGACGTGCTATAGACAGTTTACAGGTTAGGCGTACTAAATTGAAGAGTATCCTATTGCATAAAATCCTTAACGACGAGTCCAAGTCCTGTTTGAGAGAAAGCTTGATGAGGCTTAGGGACATTTATATAAATTACAGTCTCTGTAATCTTGAATGCTGAACATGTTCATAACTTGTTTTTTCTTTGTTTATTATGTAGTTTACATCTTTCATGCATCGTAATATATCAAATTAATTCAGCTTTTTAGTTAGGTTTACGGTTTGTATGCAGGTTATACCTACCCCCTGAAGATCAACTTTACTATTACTATTACCTGTAGTTGTGTGAGGCTCACGTATTTAAATAAAGATGTATGTTATGTAACGTTACGTTATGTTATGCTATGTAATGTTATGTTATGTTATGTCTACTAGACAAGAACAATACTGTTTTCAGGAAAGAGGAATAAGGGGATGAATATTTCACCATGGCATGTTACGGATACATATATATATATATATATATATATATATATATATATGTCTATGTATATATATATATATATATAAAGATATACCGTTAAAGATATTCTATTGTCTAAACGACGTCAAAGTACGCATAAAGATCAAAGCGCTAATGGTTGTTTTAAATGTGG